>PVJA010002153.1:0-49200 GCA_004027025.1 Myocastor coypus | reverse complement strand
TTAACAAAACCTTGCTTGCAGAGATAAAACTGGCAGAAATCAACAAGTGAGAGTATGTCTACTTAACAAAGGAAACTACCACAGAGTGAAGGTCAAACTATAGAATGGGAAAAAATATTGCCAGCTACTCTTCAGAGAGAAAACTAATATCTAAGTATATTAAGTACCCCAAAAAATATAAACTTGAATATCCAGTTCAAAAATGATCAGAAAAGAACAGACACATTTTGAATGAAACATAAATGAATGGTCGATATATATATAGTAAAGAACAGTAAAGAAGGAGCCTGAGAGATAGTTCAGTGGCACAAACTCCTGCCTGGCAAGTGCAATGTCCCGAGTTCCATCCCTGTACCAAAAAGGCATGGATACTTTTCTCAGGCACATGTACCACTTAAATGAATCAGCAACTGACACCTCCTCTTACTATGTTTTGCATGTCAAAAGAAATGGCCAGCAGAGTGAAAAGACAACCAATAAATTTTGAAAAAATCTTAACAAGTACTCAGACAAAGGTCTTCAAACCAGAATTAATTAATAGAAAACATTGGGCACCAAAATGTAAAGACCCAATCCAGAAATGGGCATCTGAGGTGAACATACACTTTTCAGAGGAAGAAATACTAAAGCTAATAAATACATGAAAAAATGCTCCACATCACTAGCCATCCATGAAATGCAAATTAAAACAATACTGAGATGTAATCTCACCCCAAAAAGAATGGCTATCATAAAGAAATCAATCAACAAATTTTGAAGAGGCTGTGGAGAACAGGAACTCTTTTCTACTGCTGGTGGGAATGTAAACTGATGCAACCATTATGCAAATTGGTGTGAAGACTCCTTAAAAAAATTAGGACTGGAAATTCCCTCAATTCAGCTATCCTCTTACTTGGAATTTTTCCAAAAGAACTGAAAACTTCATATCATAGTAGTATTTGTGCACCTATATTTATTGCAGCACAGTTGGTGATAGCTAAATCTTGGAAACAACCAAAATGCCTGTAACCTGAAGAATGGTTGAAAAGGATGTGGTGTCTTCATACAGTGGAATATACAGAATGATAAACTGGAAGCCTTCATATAAGTGGATGTATCTTGAACATACTCTTAAGTGAAACAAACCAGACTTACATGTATAAATACCATATAGTCTCCCTAGTGTAAGATCTTAACAAAGAAATACAAATGGAAGGGTATAACACCACTAAATTGAAAGCTAGATTTTAAGGATTAAACAGGAAAGAGAGAGTAAGGACAAAAGTGAGGAACCATGGCAGGTGCAAGACCATGCAATTATATATACAAGATGATTAAGACTTGTCTCAAGAATTTCCAACAGGATTTCCAAACTAGCAGTTCATTGGAAGAATTCTCACCCTGTCTAACTATACACACTATTATCTGTGAAGTAATCAATGACATTGAGGTTCACATAGTGCTGTACTAAAACCATGCTTGGAATGCCTGTCATTATGGGCTTCTGGAAGCGTTGTACTTCTAATGCCATATCAATTATTGCTATACTCCCTTTCAAGTAAATGTTTGTTTTAAAAAAAAAAAAAGGTAACAAAAGAGTAAGAGATTGCTACTGGTACTATTGCAGAGACCAGATTTCAGGGGAGAGAAAAATGTCAGAAAAGTTTAACTCTATATATTCCAACTGTCATATATTCTTCTTGTATGAAAAGCACACAATTAAAATGTGACAATTTTCCACATCTTACTCTATTAAAGTACCTGTCGCACACTTGTACTTTGTGACTTTGTCTTTTATATTAGGTCCAGGAATGAATGAGATAATTTAGATTTGGTCTCTACTATTGAACAAATTCCTTTTGATTTTACAACCAAAGGGGGGGGGGGGAAACAGCTACCTGTACAATGACATAATAAATTAAAATTCAAAATGAAAGTAGTAGGCTAGTGAGATAAACCAATGAATGGTCTAGGAGCTTGCCTGGCAAGTGCAAAGACCTGAATTTTTGACATCTTCATTTTTAAGTGTCTAGTGTAGATTTATTGTGATTAAGGCTTTTTACAGTTATATGTGGCTCACTTATTTGTATGTCAGGTTCTTTTTTCATGTTTGGAAAATTGTCTGCTAGTACTTCTGCAAATAGTCTTGTTACGTCATTTGTACTACCTCCTGCCGCTTCACTGACACCTAGTATTCCTACGTTAATTTTCTTTGTGTCATCTTGTAGCTGTCAAATTGTTATTTCCTGATTCCTTGTTAGCTATATGAGGTCTTTTCTTCCATGTTCATTAGCTGCACCCACTGTCCTCCAGGTCTGAAAGTCTCTCTTCAGGTTCATTCTATCAGTTTTGTCAGCTTTCAATAGAGTTCTTAATTTCCTGGAGATCTGTTTCAATCTGTTTCTGGAATTCTAATTCTTCCTTGTATTGCTCATTCAGGGTTTCTATCACTTTTCTGTTGTGTCATGTTTTTATCTGTGGCTTCTTTGGTTGTGCTAATCAATACTTTCATGATTGCTGCCATTTCTTTTCTCACCTGAGAGATTATTTCTCACCTTATTTCTTCCACAGCCTGATGGACTTGCACCTTTACTTCAATAGCTTTTCTTTCAGAAATTTCAGGTGATTCTTAAGTTCTTGTATGTCTTTGTCACTTGGAGTTGTTCTGGGTGGCCTCAAGGGTTGAGACTGCCTTTAGCTCCTACAGTTTAGCATTTTTGAAGCTCCTAGATAGAGTCTCACAGGCCACTCAGAGTCTGCCAAAGTTCTTAAATGGCTCCAAGAAAGCTCTGCCTGTGACTATGCAAACTGGGGCCGCTATTTGCCACTTTCCTGAGGCCTGCAGGCCACTCAGGGCGCTCTTAAATTCTTAAAAGATTGGAATGACACCATGAAAAGCTCCACACATGTGCTCTTGGGCCTAAGAAAGGTCAGAGCTTACCAGAGTCTCTCAGTTTGCCAGAGTCTCACAGTTTCCCCAGAGTCTGCCAAAGTTCTTAAATGGTGCAGGAAAGCTCCATGCCTGCTCACACTGGGCCCACCATTTTGTGGCTTTCCTAAATACTTCCTTAAGTTTACCATTTTGTCCACCATTTCAGACGCTCTGTCTTTACACTGGGCACTTATGCAATGTATAATTTATAAGCATTTTTTTTTTATTTCAGGTATTTCAGTGAAATATCTTATTGTGAATTCCATATATTCAGAGAAGTTGTGAGGCATGTTGAACCATTTTCAATAGTTCTTCTCCCATGTTCTCATTTGCCTCAAAACTACTTTGAGTGACAATTCCAAAATATTTTGGGTCCTTTCCTCTTTGAATGTATTCATCTCTTCTTTCTTTCAACTTTTAAAAACTACTTATTTATTTGGTACAGGGTCTTGCTACACAGCATAGTGATCCTCCTGTCTCAGCCTCCCCAGCACTGGGGTTATAGGCATGTACCACCATGCCTGGTTTTGGTGTTCAGCACTGTGCTCCCGGAGTTCCAGGGCCAGGAAAACATGGATACTGGATACTGAACCCAGGTCCTTGTGCTTTCCAGGCAGGTGATTAAACCACCAAGCTAACTCCTGAGCTCTCTTCATCTTGTCTTTAAACTTTTATAGATATCTACGAAATTGTATTTTCATTCCTCTCTGTTGTTGTCCTGTGGAGGAAATTTATTTCCAGTCTAATATTCTGTTAAATAAAATGCGTTGATTACTAGGACACGTGTTCTATATAAAACCTATTATTTAACACTTTTGGTCATATTCACTGCAGGGAAGCCAGGCTGGAATAGGACTGCAAGATGTTTTTCCTAGACAGTTGTTCTTCTCTTTCTTCTGGTGAAATTGCCATCAAAAATCATGTTTTAACTATGTACTTTTCTTGTGTGACTTAATTCAGCAATATGACAAAGATTTCTGTAGATCAATAAGAGAGAAAATGTAAATCTACTTCCTTAAACAGAAGCAGGGAAGCAAAAACAAAATCATGTGTGTGGACTACTTCCCAGAAAGAGATTAGCATATTGACAAACCATTTTGTTAGTGCTTTAAGTCTGTTTAGTAGAACATTGGCCCTGTGACTTTCTTCAGAAATAATGATAGACCGGTGCTTATTTATAAGGGTTTCTCATATGAGAAAACAATGGGTTGCTAGCATATGCAAAAAAAAAAAAAAAAAAAAAAAAAAAAAAAAAAAAAAAAAAAAAAAAAAAAAAACCAACCAAACAAGCAAAAACACATTACCTTCAGAGCCTGCCAATATACTGGAATGGTGAATATCCAAGAGAAATCTCACACCAACAATGAGATTTCCTTTGTTCACTTGTTGACTCCGAGTGAAATGCTGAAATGGTTCTGAACCAAGGTGATCATGATATTAGTTATAGTAGCCAGACTGTATTACCAAAGAAGAAGTGCCTGAATACCACATTCTAAAATTATGGAACAGGTTTTTTAAGGATTGGATCTATATGCATTCATAATAAAGAATTCCTGTAAAGTTATAAAACTAATAAGATTTCAAAGATAAAATTTGTTCTTTGTGAGACAGATGGCTCTAGAGGAAAATTTCGAAAAGTCCACCCAAAAGGATACCTTCTCCTGATTTCCTGAGAACTCACTTCTTCATCTCACTACCTGTTCTGAATTTCCTCCAATCTAAAAGAAATAATGCAGTGGACATTATTTATCAAAACAAGTTTTAGGCAGGCACTGAAAGCTGTCATTGTTCACTGGTATTGTTGTTTTGCAAGTGACTGAGGGATTCTGGTTGGGTTGCTGGGGTGTCGAGACCGAAAATATTAACATTTTTCATGTATCATTTCCTATAATATTGGTATTCCATGTTTCTCAGTGGTAAATCCTTATGTGTGAAAAGATGGAGGCTATCACTGATTATAGTGCATAAATTCGAGTGATCTGGACAGCAGTGACGCCAGGCACACGCAGACTGTCTATGTGACTCATGGAGAGACATCCTTTTGTTCTTTGATGGGTCACAGTGCATATAGTTGATCTAATGCACAAAATTCTTACAATACCATATAAAATATCTTAAGGTATGTGTCTATTGCACATATGACACATAAGTGACTATCATGTCTAGACCTGTGTCCCATCTCCAATATATCTCTTACATATGTGTAAATATTGCAAAATCTGAAAATACAACATTTTCAACCTTTATTCTTTCAAGCACTCTAGTCAAGCACTCTAGACATGGTATGTGCCAATTTCACTGCTTAGCATTAAAGTTCAGTTTTCCTTAGTCAGATAGACTGTTGAAAACTGCTTGTTTGACTTGCTTAGTAAAAAGTTATAATTGTTTTACTGGTCTAAACTTCCAAATTGAGTGTTTTGTAATTTTCTTCTATGGACCCATTCATCTGAGCATTTCTATACTAATGATGAGTTTATTTATTTATTTATTTATTTATTTAATTTTTTATGGCTGGTTCAGCCTGCCCTGAGGGCAGGGCTGGCACAGCATGTGGTGCTGGGGACCAAACTGTGATCCCTGCAGCCGTCTAAGCTTTCCTAAGCAGGCATTTTAGACCACTGAGCTATCCTGCCAGGCCCTATACTAATGATGAGTAATGGAAAAGTTTTCAATGCAACAGTTTGCCATGAAAAGACTAGAAAAAATAATTAAATCAAAATCATCCATTAGTTTGAAGATATGCATGAAAAACTAGGTCCCAATAAAAAGCCTGCTAAGCCTCCCTGAGAATCACTGTTAAATATATTCAAGGAAACTCTGTGAAATAATCTGTGAAAACTGTCTCACAATCAACAAGTAAGTTAAACAATATTGTCATACAGCTAAAAACGTTTTTAACTTATTATAGAGAATAATTATCAAACTATAAATTAGCTGTCAATAACACTGATACTTCTGCTAGAGTATTTTTAAAGTATCTAAATTACCTCTGCTTTCAGTAGTTATAAAATATTAAATTGCTTTAGGCCTCTAACAAAAAATATAGCATATAAATATAAATAGCTGATTGTTGCATTTTGATTTGCTAAACTTTGCCTACACAGAATTTCTCTCAATACTTTATTACTCATAAATAGTAGGGCTGGTAATTTTCAATCCTAAAATAAACATTCATAACATTTATTGGTTTTAATATAAATAATAAAATTCTAGATATAGTAAAAAATACTAAAATACAGAAAGAAATCTTCAGGTTATAAAATATTTAAGAGTTTGTTATGAAAAAACTATATCTATCACCCAAAGCAGATTTGTGTGTTTGCTTTTTACAGAGCCCATTCCATTCAATAGCTTACCTTAAAAACTGTTGGCTTATGATAAGAAAATAAACAACTACCAATGAAAAATTAAAATTGCAATTTTATTGCAACAATTACACATTGCATTTTTTTGTATTTTAAGTGTCCTACAGAAACAGTATTTTCAAAAAAAAGATGTTGTACATTTCTTAATTAATATGGAAACAAAGGGAAGGTTAAAAATTCAAAATTGTATTCTATACTTCTGAGTTTCAAATAAAAGGTATTAAGAATTTGGAAATTCTTATTCCACCCAGCACTCAGGCCTGGCATGTGATTGAGACCACCTGGGACCCATTGGAAACTCATTCCACCCAGCAACAAGGCCCAGCATGTGAGTGAAACTTCATTCTCAGGCAAACCCACTGTAGAAAAGTGTGGCAGCACTCCCTGCAGAGTGGCTAGAGACAAGACCTAACCCTGGCTGACCCAGAAGTAGAACAACTAGCCAGAGTGGCACCGCCGGTTTACCTCCAAGGGCTTCAGCAGGAAGAAGTGGAGCATAGCAGCAGACCCACAGCTCACCCAGCTGGATGAGTTTGAACTTGGTAGATCCAGACCTGCTGCTAAGGTAATAACTCTAGCAAAGCTCTACACCAAAGATCGGAAAACAGGGCTATACAAAATGCAAAGAGAAGGACCAAACTGCATTCGTAGGTCATGAGCCCACCCATAATAAGGCAGGAGACAATAACATAGAAGAATTTGGAAATCACACACTTGAAATCTCTGAAAAAATAGCATCTGAAGAAACAACTGAAGAAAGTATAGAGGAAATCAGATCATAAATAATTTCCAAAGTAAAAAGAGAAATGAGAACTATAATGAAAAGATACTAAGTGCTTCTAAGGTGGACACTGATAAAAAATAGAGAATAGAAAAATGATGAACTCCTTGAATGAGCAATATAGGAAAGTAATGGAATGCATGAAGCACATTCAAAGTGCTATGCAGGAAATTAAAACCTCAAACAGAAGCTGGCAAAACTACTTCAAGTAAAGTGAAAATAGACTTTCCGAACTTAAAGACACCATTGTAATTAGTGAAAAGGTAAGAAAAGATCCCTTAAAATCAAGTAGGATGCAAGGAAAATAATTCAAAATCTGCAGGACAATGAAAAAATGAACAATGTAAGACTAAAAGGCATCAACGAGAAAGAAGTCAATACAAATGATATAAAAAGAATATGGGAAGAAAAGCAGAAAACTTCCCAAATATGGGGAAACAACTTGACATTCAGGTAATCAAAGCATATAGAATTCCAAATAAAATCAACCTGATTAAAACCACACCCAGACATATAATAATCAAGGTCCCAGAAACTCAGCACAGGAACAGTTTACTAAAAGCCACTAGAGAAAAAACAGATCACATTTAAAGGAAAACTCATTAGAATAAAGGCAGATTTTTCTTTACAAACCATCAAGTCAAGAAGAGCGTGAAACAAAGTCCTACAAGTCTTGCAAGAGAACAAATTCCAACCCAGACTGCTATATCCTACAAAACTCTCTTTCAAAAATAATGAAGAAGTGAATTAATTTCGTGACAAAAAACTAAAGAATTCCATGATGACAAAGCCAACCATACACAGTTTACTAAAAGATATTTTAAAGAGGGATCAAAATAACCACAACTCCATAGAGAGGAATGGAAAGAACCCACTAAATAGGGCAAGCAATTAAACACAGGAGAAAAAGAGGTATACAGCAGCAATCTTTCAACTATTCTTTTCTTTAGAGCAGCAAATTACGTCCATCAGCATATTCTACAAATGGATTTCTCCTGTACCCTATTGGTCATGATTCTGTCTGCATCTATAGAGAACATATCAAGGAAATAATAGCAGCTCAGTTCCCGAAGTGACACCTGACCACTACTAAGCATCATGGACACTGTCCATGTACATGACATACTAGAACTTTTTGCGATATCCTATTCCCAAACTGTTAGAAGTGCTGGTCATATATTTGCCATTCCAGGCTTTATGTTATGTTTTATTCTTAGTAATTCTTTGCTGTCATGGAAACTTTTGCCTAGTTGTTATTTTTGTGTCTATTAACCTATTCAAATACTATGTGAATATTTTGAATTGATTAGACACTCATACATATTATACACAACATTCTGGCCTCTGAGTTGGACTTACAATTTGATTTGAATTTTTGAATATTGTTTTTAAATATTTGATATTTCATTGATTAATATTTAATTAATTTTCTGAATATTATGAATTATAATTTTTGTTTTATGATTTATAATTTATCTTTGACTTACAATCTACTTATAAGATATGGTATGATATTTTCTCCTAGTATTAGAAACTTTAAAAATAAATATATATATATAATGTATGTATGCATACACAAAAGAGTTAGGATAGATATATAGCTACTTTCTCTTAGCTCATTGAAAATAAAAGTTTGTACTAATATTGCTTATAAAAGATATCAGGTCTGTATGTTATCATCTCAGTAACTCCTACGAAGACAACAATATGCATTGTATTAATTATTGTAACCATCCTACAAACTTGTTTTGAAACTGTTTCATGGCTTTTTTTTTTTTTTTTTTTTCTGGTTAAATGAATAAAAGAAAAAGACTTTGGAAATTCTGACCAAAAAACAAATTCAGGAAAATCTTATTTCATCATTGTGTAATTTGTCATATGGTTTCCTTGCTGCACACATCTATTGATGGCTCCTTTCCAGTAACAAATATAATAAAGAGAGAACAATTTCAGCATAATCTGTACTTGTATACTACAGGAAAAGTTCAGTGAGTCTCCCATTCATTTTGGAGCCTCTCTTACTTTATTTTTTTTAGCAGTCTACCTTTCCAGTTCATAAGAACCAACTACCCACTGGAATAAGCTACTGGTTTCTAAGAAACATTTTATGCTGTAGCGCTAATTAAATGCAAACCACGTGAGATGGGGAGGTTAACAAAGAGCAATGCCTCTGAGGGCAGATGAATACAAGAGTAGACCTAAACATTTTGATGAAATGTTGACTTTTACTCCAACACAGTAATAGAAGCCAATGCACTAAAATAGCAAAAGTCTAAATCAGTGTTTCAACTTATTCATTTATTTAGTTCGTATTTTAGGGAAGGGTCTACAAGGTGTTTAGGGTCTCACCACTAGATCGGATTCATAATGATCCACCTGTTTATGGCCTCCTAAGAGCTGAGATTACAGGCCTGCCCTCCCCGCCGCATCCAGTCTCAATTGACATCTCAACACACCCTGGGGGTGAGGCCGGCATGGCAGGCCTGGGGATTGAAACACTGGCCCCTGCACCTGTTTGCAGGTGCTTCAGTCTGCTAAGCTATTTGGCTGGCCTTTTAAACGTATTTATTTGTAATATTTTGGTAGTGCACAACTGTAATCCCAGTGATGGGGAGGTCAAAAACAGGAGGATTACTATGAGGCAGAGCTAAGTAATGAGATTCTCTACCAGGTAAATTATAAATAAACAAACAAACAAACAAATAAATAAAATCAATGTGGCTAGATTTTTGTTCTTAGGAATAGCTAATAACATTATCTGAACTTTTTTTAGATGCCCACAGTGTTTGTGACTTCATTCTTTCAGCGTGAGTAATAGGTTGCAGTTTAATAAACATGTAATGTTATATGTGCGAGGGACAATAAGAAATTTTATATATATTTTCAATTCTCTGTGCCAGGGCCCTGACTTTGGGGTTGTTTTTATTTTATATTTATTATTATTATTATTATTATTATTATTATTATTGTACTGGAAATCAAACTCAGGCCCTTGCACTTGTCAATAAATTTTCTGATATGGACAAATGAGTTTAGGAAGGGAATATAGTTTCTAAATTTATGCTACAAAGTTAGACGGTTTTTTATAAAAATGAATACCTTTAAAATAAACTTCTATTTCTGCCTGAATAATTGTAGAGCATCTAAATTATCTCTACTTTCAGCAGTTAGATTAAATTAAAAAGTCTGTAATAAAAAGCACTTTATAAATATAAGTAGCTAATTATTTTACTTTAACTTGCTTGAACTACATTCTTCTTTGTGGATTTCAAATTAGAAGCAAACAACTGTAGCTAATAAGTACTGATGGGAAAGCAGTGGCTAATGTACGATGAAGGCCATGATGCGCTGCAGCTAAACCAGCTGGCAAACCTTTGTCATCAAAAGGGTTCTGTGGTTCAGGTAACATTTCCATTGCATGTTTTATACCTAGATGAAGTGAAAGGATTTTTGTATTTTTCAAAATATTGATCTCAGGGGCCTGGCATGATGGCTCAGTGGTCTAAAGCGCCTGCTTGGGAAAGCTTGGGCGGCTTCAGGGACCGCGGTTCGATCCGCGGCACCACATGCTGCGCCAGCCCTGCCCTCGGGGTGGGCTGAGCCGGCCATAAAAATGAGTGAATAAACAAAGATTCTGAAACAAGAAAAAAATAAATAAATAAAATTCTTAAAAAAATATTGATTTCAGTATTAGATTAAGGTGCACTAAATTGAAAGTTAACAAAAAGGTAAATATCTCATTCAAAGTACATGAGGGCATAGAATTAAGTGAAATAAATCAGACATAGAAAGGCTGAGGCAGGAGAGTTAGGAATTCAAACACACCTTCAACTATATAATAAAGAAACAAAAACTCAATAAATGTGACAGACAGTATATCAAATATAGTTGGAAGGAATATTGTTGAAGAACATTTACAAAGAAAGAAAATTACCAGAGTAAAATTTATTGATCAAAGTGGTTGAAAACATAGAAAAATTTCATGTAACATTTTTATGTAAGTGAACTTCAGTGTGTGGAATGTGGTGGAGTAGGACGCTCACAACCAATATTTGGTAAATTAAGCAAATGATAAACACACATAAAACCCAGATTTAACTAAAATTACAAAACTAAAACACTCAGATATATAGCAAAATTTCTGAAAACCAGTAGCTAACTTAGCCCAACAAAAATGTTTTCATAACCACTAGAGAATTAACACAAGGAAATGGTTCTTTATAAGAAGCTATTTTGGCATATTTTCAAAGTGTTGAAAGGAAATATTTGCCATGATAAAAGTCTGAATTTAGTACACCTAACTCAAACAGAATGCTGAAAGTAAAATATGTTCAAAATGCTTTTCTAAACAATTAGAGGAATTTAATGTTAATAGCACTGATCTGCTATGAGGAACGGGTCTAGTGTCTCTGCATCAAAAGACACTTTCTAGGATGGCATGGTCCTGATGCTTGTGAAAAAGTTTTTCCAACACACTTTCCACTGGAAATTACTAGTCCGGAAGAGAAATCCTTAAGTACATGTTTCCCTTGTTGTGTGGGTGACAGAGAGTTTTGGGGGATAAAGAATACAATAAACATCTTCAATGCAAACAGATATTGTTGATGAAGTCCATGTTATTTTCCAAAGCCAGGTTTTTAAGGAACAAGAAACAAGGCTTCTAGCAGGACTAGGGCACTTCCATTATTAAGAAAGAACAGTAAGAAGTTGGCTTTCATATGGTTTGTCCTCAGTGGTATTCACAGGAACCTTACAAGGTAGGTGTAGGTGTTCCCCGTCTAATAAACTTGACAGAAGAACCACACAGCTTGGAGAAACTCATGGCAGTGAGAGGATGAAGTAGATTTTGATTTCAAAAACATGCATTGTATAATTTATAAAGCATACATTTCTTCTCTCATAGCTCACAAAAATACTGAAAACAAGACTTTCAGTGATATATTTTTTCTTTTCAGAGCAATTTTAGGTTCACATCATCAATGAGGAGAAGGTGTGGAAATTTCCCAGAGAGAAATGCATGTCACCATAAAGAAATGTGGGGGTTTTTTTCTTTTCTTTTCTTTTGGTTTTAGACCGGGTCTCCCTATGCAGCTCAGGCTGGCCTTGAGCACACTTTTGTGTCCCAGGCTGGTCTTCAACTCACTGATCCTCCTTCCTCAGCCTCCCAAGTGCTGGAATTACACAGGCATGCACCCACATGCCCAGCTACTGTCAAGAAATGTGGAATTCCTATTTCCCTACATCCTGAGTACATTTAATGTTGAGGACTTTGACCATTCCCACGGATACATGGCGGTAGTTTGGTGTTGTTTTAATTACTATTTCCCTATTGACAGATGATGAAAATTGTCTTCATATGCATATTTGCTGTCTGTGTGCTTCTTTTGTGAGATGTCAAACTTTTAAGTCTGGTCTTCAGTCTGTTTTGGATTCTTTTTGAGAATTTATTTATTTACGTTCTGTACTACTAGTGCTTGAACCCCAGAGCTTTCATGCTGAGATACGTCCTCACCCCTTCTATATTTGTTTACTACCATTGTACATCCTTGTAATCCACATACTCTGAGTGGATGGGGCAGCAGGATTACCAGATTGTGCATAATCTAGACAATATATTGAGATCCTTTCTCAAAATAAAAAGTTAAAAATGGGGGACCTCAAGGTGTAGCTCATTGTAAGCCCCCCTATTTATAATACTACCAAAAAAGTATGTGTGTATTTTAGATACCCGTCCATGTATCAGGTAAATTTTCTTTTATTTTGTGTTTTCTACTAATCTATGGACTGTTTCATTATTCTCTTGACAGTGTCTTTCACAGAAGAGAAACTTTTAATGAAATCCAACATAATATCTTTCTTTTGTGAGGTATAGCTTTTGTGTAGTATTTAAGAAGTCACCACAAAATCAACATTATTTTCTCTTGTATTGTCTTCTAAAAACGTTACAAGATTTTTTCATTTCCTTTGTTTGTCAGTCTTCCATTTATGTCTGTGATCTATTTGAAGTTGACTTTTGTGAGAGGTATAATACCTATTGCTATATTTATCTTTATTGAATTTCAATATCTCTTTATCCTGACATCTTTAGAAAGACTACCTTTGCTTTCTTGAGCTGCCTTTGTTCTGTTGTCAGAGATCAGTCGACTGCATTATGGCATCTCTGTGCATGGGCCCTGCCCTCTTTTCTGCTGTTCTATTTGCATTTTTTCACTGGGGCTACACTCTCTAGGTTATGTTATCTTTGTAATAAAGCCTTGAGCTGTGTAGTAACAGTCCTCTAACTTTCTTTGTTCAATATTTGTTGCTAATCTGAATCTTTTTCCATATAAACATAGAAGAAATTTACTGATATCCACGAAGTAGTGTGATACGCAGCCATAGTTTTTAATCATGAAGTAGCACTGTAAAGTTATAAACATTACACTGACTTCTTCAATATATCTAAATGGGTTTTCTTTTTTCTGATATTACTTTAATTTTCCCTTATTCTACAATGTTAATGCCCAGAAAATGTAGGACTGATTCTAAGGTAAAACCACATTTATGTTTAATTGTATTTTTTAAAGTTTTATGTAATACTGCCTCTGAGTTGCAAAAGTAACAAATATTCAGGAAATGACTTTGACACGGTAGCATGTCTTTTTTACTTTAACAGAATCGCCTCCACTGAAGAGGTTAACATCAGACTTTCAGTTTCTCTTCTCATTAGTTCCAAGAAATAGAAAACGGCTTGAACACAGCAGTGTCGAGCAGCTCATGGGAAGCAAATTGGAGAAATCCGTGCAGTAAAAGAGCAAGGCTATTGAGAGACCAAGAAATAGTGTAATCGCAACATTACAGTATTGAAATGTATTGTTTCTTTTTTCTGTACCCATATTACCACATATGATTCATTTATTTGGTTGACAGACACTTGAGAGGCAATTCTATGCACATGAGTCTCTTCCTGGTAGTGCAATTGAATAGTAAAGAAAATGCACACCTGCAGTCGTGGGATTCATGTGCTAATGACAGAGCTGCAGTAAACACGACAGCACAGCTCTGACGAGTGTGGTTAAGTTGGTTTCATTTTTGTAATAAAGCAGTGATAACTGGCATCAAATCCTGCTGTACGGAAAATGTTTCCAGTTAATTGGCAATGGATGTGGGTTTGCCCCATAACACTGAGTATGAGCATTAAGTTCTGTGTTTAGAAGATGCACACTTATCCCCAATATACCGCATGTTTATTATGATTTGTCAGTCTCTCCTGTTCTCAGGATTAGGTCCTAAAGTGGAAATAATAGAGCCTACTTTTAGAGACCATGCTTTGCTCAAGCCCAGCTTAAGAAACTAAAGGAAACTAGCAACGAGAACTAGACAATAGTATACCACATTACTATTTTTCTCATTCCTTAATCAGTTCAAATTAGTAAGTATTTATTGAATGCTTTCTTCAAGGCCTGGGCATCTTTATACACCTGCACAACTTCCAAGGCAAGATGCTTAAGTATCTTTAAAATAATGTGTACCGATGCCGAATTTGTCTGGATAAGTCAACTCTAATGAGAATTCAGATGTCTGGATGGCACCACTATATAGATCAAAATAAACAACCATTAAACAGAAAACAAGGCTTATTATGCAAACTGAATGAGTCTTTCTTCAGTTTTAAATGCAGTACTGACATGCTGCAGAGTTGAGTGTTTATCCCAGTAATGTTGGACTTTTTCAAATAAACATTTGCATATAAATTGCTTTGAAGAATATGTTATAAATTCAGAAGGTAAGAGAAACTTTGAATTAATTTTAATCCTACTTGAGCTGTGCAGGTCTAAAGTTTACTGCTAAAATTGAACTTCTTGAGAACTTCCAATTTGTAAATATAGTTCTTCTTAGTTCTTAGCAGTGAAGACTTTCAATAGCTCCAGTACTTCAGAATAATAACCACTCTGAAAATTTTCATATGTGTGTGTTGCTCTTCTCACCTGAAAAATATATTGCCATAAATGCTAATGCTTTCAGAGGACTAATATTATGGTAATTCTTTCCTGCTCTGCCAAACTAAATAAGGTTCTCCAACACCAGATTCAGTGAAAAAGCTGATATTTTCAAATTGGCCAATTAAAAATGAATCTAGCCCAGCGTGATGGTGCACACCTAAAATCCCAGCACATGGGAAGCTGAAGCAGGAGGATTGATATGAGTTCAAGACCTGCCTGCGCTACAAAAGGAAGATCAAGGCCAGCCTGAACTGCACAGCAAGACCTTGAGAAGGCAAAACAAAACCAAACAAAAAGACAAAAAAACAAAAAAACAAAAAAACAAAAAAAAAAGAAAAAGAAAATGAATCAAATGGGTAAAAGGTAAAAAAAAAAAAAAGTTTTCAAATAGCTCACTTTTGTTTTTAAAAATGCAAATATTATTAATTCTTCATAATTTTCCATAAAATATATTACTAAAAGACTGGAATGTCCTTTGAAACATTACTCGAATAGTGTTTAGAATATTTACCAAACTTCTTTAGAATTAAAAATATAATTCCCTGAGCTTTAAATCTCAAAGGCAAATATAAAGAGTAATTTTAGCAATTAATATTTACATAGTATCTTTGTTTTCCAAAGTAACTCTCATGTATCATGTCATTTGCTAGAAGTTCCCATAAACCCAATAGTACAGAGTCAGATATTAAAGAGCCAGAATTCAATAATTTATCAAATCTCACAAAATAATAATTGAGAGTTTACTTTTTTTTTTTTTTTTTGTCTTTTTGAGACAGGGTCTCACTATGCAGTTCAGGCTGGCCTTGAATTCACTTTTGTAACCCAGGCTGGTCTCGAACTCGCACCAATCCTCCTGCCTCAGCCTCCTGAGTGCTGGCATTACAGGCATGAGCCACCACGCCCGGCTACTTTTCCTTATTTTAAAATTTTTGGTGTATCCTATGAGTGAAACATAATGAAAAAAGGGATTGCTTAATTGAAATATTTTAAGTATTGAGAACATTAGCCTAATGCATAGAGCCAATAAATATGAATTCTACCTTTAAAATATTTTGGCTGTTTTATGCATGTGTAGTAACAGAAGAAGAAGAAGTCCTAAAGGGACATTTCTCTGTAAAATGTTAGATGATTTTCCTTACTGTTTAAACTGTGTAGTTTCCAAGTAATTACCCAGGAGGTTAATGGATGCATATCCAGTGATCAAAATAAGAGCTCTTATTCATTTTTTTTGAATCAGGCACTACAAAAACTTGTCAGTTATTAAGTATTAAATCATTTCTCTTTATAGAGAATTTACATATGATTCATTCAAAACAGACATAATTTTAAACAAATCATTTAATTTCATTTCAGGCACTTAAACTACAAGTGAATTAAAATAATTATAAAGAAGTATATATATATATATATATATATATATATATATATATGCACTTATCATTAATCCAGCTTTAAACGTCTGAAGAAGTGGAAGGGATCTGGAGCTACATGTAAGAACAGAAAAATGCTAGGGAAGAAATGCTTAAATATTAGAAGGAAGATCGAATGCACTCTGATATGAGGAAGCCCCTTATCATGAAAGAGAATAATGAAAACTAAAAAGGTAAAAAAAAATCCTAGAACGATCAAAGAAAAGTACTGGTACCTGCCCACCACCAGCGCTAATCAGCAAGCTCTGATTACAAAGGGCAATGTGAGATGGGAAATCCATTGTACATATACAGAGCTTCAGTGCATAAAAGATGAGGATTTAATCGCAGTGTACACATACAGAAAATGTCTCCCAGGTCCTAGATCCTACTTTCCATGAATAGACACATACATGGAATATTGCATCTTGGAATAATGCAACAATTTAATTTGGTTGCAGGTTTCTGTTCGTGTCACTTCCCAAGAGTCTGATCGCTTAGTGATTTTTGCACTTGGCCTAAGTAATTATGTATTTGTTCATCTTGTGGAATTGCTGAACCCTAAGATTCCTGTTAAATCATCCACTCACTATTTTGTGGGACATTTTATTTCACTAATTGTTCAGTAAAAAACATAATAACTGTATGAAAATTATTTGAAAATAAGAAAATATAGTGAAATCCCTTTATTATGTTTGAAAACCAAGCATCATTAAACATACATTAAGCAACATAAAGAAATCACATTAAATGGCACTCATAAACATTAAACAAAGCAGTTGAAAAATTTTTAAATTGCAAACAACCACTTAAGGAGGCGGAACTTACTAGCATTCAAAATTTACTATGGATTCAATACTTTGATATATCATATAAATTTTCAGGTGTACCTTTTGAGTCAGTGACACTGGAGGAGGAGTGAGTCACAGAGCAGAAATACTGTGCTCATTTTGTTTTATTTTCACTTAAAAGTTTGTGATTAGTTGATGCTAAAGGAACAGTATTTATTTATTTATTTATTTATTTATTTATTTTGTATTTTAGGGCAGGGACTATGGGGTGTTCAGGGTCTCACTAGATCACATTCCTAGTGATCTGCCTGTTTACGGCCCTCAAGTGCTGGGATTATAAGCGCACACTCATCATGCCCAGTCTCAGTTGCTGCTTTGGTGCGCCCAGCACAGCAGGCCTGGGGATCCAACCCCGGCCCCTGCTCCTGCTTGCAGGTGCTTTCATCTAGTGTGCTATTTGACGGGCCCTAGGAGCAGTATTTTTAAAGGTAAATAATTTTTCATGCACACGAAGTGGATTCTATTTTTCTCTTCAAATGTAACAAGTCACCATAAACGTAGTAGGTTAAGTGATACAGTTATTTAGTGGGTCAGAAATACATACCCTAGTTCCCTAGTTTCTTTCCTTGAGATTTCCAGTTTGAAATAAAGATTTCAGCTGTGCTTTGTGTTCAGGAGACTTGATCAGGGAAAGTCCACTCCAAAGTCCATTCAGACGTTGTAGGTCCGAGAACGTGCATGATAGGTGGCTTCCTGCTAATGCTGCCACCCTGCTGGGCTTATCTCTGTGATGGGTAAGTTTCCTTCTTCAAGGTGGCCATAAGCATCTATTCTGTCTCAAGTCTCTTTTAAGAGCTACCTGGTTAACTCAGGTGAATCCATAGGAATGTTTTCTATAGATGCAAAACTGTTTGACTTTGGGGGTGTACAGTCAAGCAATGATTACACAGGTGTGTACTGCATCAAAGCCACCTTAGAATGTGCTAGAAATGATGTACTTTAATACTAGGTCCATTTCAACCAGTGTCTTGAAAATCATTTCAAACCAATGTATATTTTTTTATGATCGATTTGAGTACGATAGTTATCTATTGCTGGTACTCAATTACATGCACAGAAAATTACTACAATCAGTGTCATTACCTTCAGTTTGGGTGAGGATGCATCACAGAACACTGATGCGTGGATGTCTGTGTTTAGAGCAGCACAACTCATGATGGCAAGCTTTGCTGTGTCATCACCAACAGATCAGCGGATAGAGAAACTGGTATTTACACACAATGGAGTACTGCTCTGCTATAAGGAAAAATCTTGAACCAGTTGTAGAGAAGTAGATTTACATTGAGACCACATTAAGTAAAATAAGTCAGGTCTACAAACGTATATTGCATGGCTTCAAGTTTAGTTGAAACTAGAATTATAAGTAAGGAGCAAAAAGAAGACAGATCATAGGAAATAGAGCAATTAATCCTTTGCAAAACTGAAAGAGACTGTAACATGGAGGGAGAGGATAACAGAAGGAAAGACGGAAAAAGAATTAACACATGTTATGTGCATGTACCAATGGCCCATGAGGAATGCAGTCACTGTATACCACAGGCATGTAGTAAAAAAAAAAAAATGTGGAAAAAAAAAAAGAATTCAGGAATGGATAATCTCAGGATTCACATGAGGTTTTTTTATACGCAGGCTAGGATTTGGGGTTCCACATGAGGTTTTAGTCGAGATGCAGGGTGATGATGCAGTTACCTCAAATCTTGGGGAGGCCAAAAGACTCCTCTTCCTGATGTTGGCAGGAAGTCTAAGCCACTCCATCCTGGTCAGTCTCCACAGTTTTGGCAACGCAACTGGTTTTTCTCAGTTCAGTGATTGATGAATAAGCCCAAAACCAAAAGCTGAATCTCATAATCTAGTCCTACCAATGTCTTTCCCCACTTCTTCTGAATTCTACTGGTCAACCAAATCAGTGCTAGAGCTGAGAGGGACAAGCCCTAATGCAAGAACAAGAGCAGTGAGGTCGGGAAGATTGGATGACAGCTTGGAAAATGATCACATCCTGAGCAAATTCCAGCACAAATTAAATAAATAATTTACTGTCCAGCTATTAGTATTGTCAATTATAATGAAATAACTATAAATTAATAACTTGAACTCTAGGTTTTAAGAAATCCTTCTTTGGCATGTCAATGTTGGCACTGTGATTTTTATTATTATTATTATTTTTTTGGCATATGGCTGGTTCAGCCTGCCCTAGGAGTGGAACTGGCACAGCATGTAGTGCTGGAGATCAAACCTCAGTCCCTGCAGTGGCCTAAGCTTGCCGAAGCAGGTGCTTTAGACCACTAAACTATCTTGCCAGCCTGACATTGTGATTTTTGAAGTTTTCACATCTGGGAAAATTTCCTGAAAGTGATAAAGGCAGTGCCAAAACTTACAAACAGAACATTTATGTCTCCTTAGTCTCCCTTTAAGAGGATTTTATTATTCTCTGAGGTGTTACATATTTCAGGTTCAGTTGCCTCACCTTTGCTCCCATGTGGCAGGACATTAGAAAACATCTTGCACAATATTCTCCACCTCATTGATTACCACCCCATCCTCTCTTGTTCTTAACCCTCCCACCTCTATTTATGTTCGGCGCTGCATTTCAGCCACAGCACAAGTCACACTTGGGATGCTGCCATGCTGGATCATCCCAGATCAACTTTCTCTTTCACTAGAGGGGTTCATGTTTCTAAATCATTTTTTTAGTCAACACTTCACATCAAAATTGCTCCCCTATAATTCCTTGCTATTCACCATTGGCAACTTTGCACCAAATTGTTTTAAACTCTGACCAAATTCTGATTATTCCTAATAGAACTAAAGGACTCTGATTCATTTAGTTTTCTCCAGTATCGCTTCAACCGAACAAACTGCATTCCCACATACCTTGGAAATTTGCAAGGAGTCTCAACACAAGCATATTATCAGCGCCAAGCCATTCTCCTTGTATAGATTTTACAGAAAACGCCAGGGAAGAAGTGCACAGCTCCTTGCTTGATGTTGAATGCTCTCTTGATCCTGACCAGAGGAGTCGCTCCTGACTGGTTACCACGGCAACAGAGAGTCACACAGGGCAAAGAAGAAAAAACAGTGAGCTTTCAGTCTCACTTTCCAAAGCTGTGTACCATTGCCTTAGCTTTATTTTATTCAGTTGAAGTGCATTAAATCCAGTCAGCATTCAGTGAACCTCAGGCTCTATTCTGCATAGGAAGATATTAAATACATCTTGGGCATACTTTTTCATATTTAGCTTTCATATTTCATATCATATTTAGCTTTACAAACTTTTTATTCTACAGAAAAAAAAAGGAAATAGTTTTGGCTCTCAGGAATCCAATAAACAAAAGTTATTTCTCTATGGATCTCATGCTATCTTAGCATGATAAAATACTAGTCGTTTGTTCAAACTGAAGAATACGTATGTATCAATGAATTCATTCTGGCCTAATCATGTTTTGGGTCTTTATATGCATTATAAAACACGATGGAGCACAGTAGTTTGCAGAGTAAAGAGTCAGTGCTTTTTAATTTTTTCAAAAGTACTTTATAGCAGCTGCTTAGCCACATGCAGTGGCCAGGATTCGATCCCCAGACTGCTGTGCCAGTTCAGACCCCAGGGCATGCAGAGACAGCGACTGAGATTGTGCTTGGTGGTGAATGCCTGTAATCCCAGTTCTTGGGAGGCTGAACACAGGTGAATGAGGATGTATCTGATCTACATAGTAGGACCCTGTAGACCCTGTCTGAATATATATTAAAAAAAATCTGTACTTTATATTTGCTTAACTGTAGACATGCACTCTATTGTCAGACAATAAAGAACCGATATTCCCTGTATCTATTTTCCTTCCATAAAAATTTTTTGCCACTCCAGAATAATTATGACATGGCCAAGATCTTGACGGGATGCAGTCTGTCTTGTTCAGACCTGCTGTCAGTTCAGCACAATTGCATCAAATGAGTGCATTCACTTTTCATCACCATCAAGACTGAGAGACATGACACTGGCCTCATGGTTCTTTATAACTCTTACTTTCCTTCCATCTCTTCTCCTGTGCTTAATTGCTGACAACCATGAATTCGTTACCATTTCCTTTAATTTTTCCCTTTCAACAATTTTATGTAATGAAATCCTTCAGCATGTAACATTTTGAGCCTTGCTTTTTCGGTTTGTTGTGTGCATCGATAATCGATAGCTGCTTCTTTTTTATTGTGCGTGACAGTCTAGGACACGACTATGCCTCGGCTTTTAAATGCTCCTCGCTGGAGAACATTTGCCACTTCCAGTTTTCAGCGACTATATTTAGAATTGCTTGCAACAATCGTGGATGGGATTTACATAAATATAACTTTGCACTTCTTTGGAAAAGAAACCGTTATTGCCATTATTAGATTCTTATAAGAGATGAACAAACTCTTTGCCATGGTAGCTGAACCATTTTATATCCTCACCAGTAAAATACAAGGAAGGCAAGTTTTTTACATCTTCGACAGGTTTCATCTTGTCACAAGAATGCAAGCCGTTCTTGACTCTAACAATATCCCACAGAGGTTTTAATCTGCATTCATACAATGAGCAGTGAGCTGCTCTCTCCTGTTTGCTCATGAGCCTGAGGACCTGCTGGTGATCTGCTACTGCCAAAGAGAGGGTGAGGAGTGGCCACCGCTGCATGGCCCTCTACACTGAGTGGAAGATCTGGTAAGTCATGTCTCAGGACTTCTGCAGTCGGGTGGAGGAAACATTTATGTCAGACCAGTTGGGGTCAACAAATGTAGACAGATGGGGCCCGCTTGCTGACAGCAATGGTAGAACTAAAGTTGAATCAGCTTCCTTGGGTCCTGTACTGCCACCCTACTATATGCCCAAACTGTGACTTCTACTTCAGTGGCTATGGAACAGGAAACATGGTCACTCTCAAAACTGTATCTGTGTCATTGCTCAGAAATATTACTCCACCACTGTCACCATCACTGAGCAAAGATAAAATAGTGGCCCAAGAGTTTTAAATGAAAATTTTGATGAATTATAAATTTACATTCTGAATAGCATGTCTTAGGCCATGGTCATTTTTAAACATAGGAGTTAAAATGTGAATATTCCTATGTAGATGTCTTGATTTCTTTTATTGACCTATATGTTTATGTAAGTATTATTGTTTAACACAGAAACAAATTTTCAATGGAAAATTTGCACTTTAGTTCTAGAATAGAACATACTTAGATACATAAGTTATTGTATCTCATTTTGGATTTTATAATTAAAAATGATAGAAAGGGAAAATGTACAAGTATAACTATAAATTGTAGTCCATTTAGTGGTATGCTACCTGTTAATTTGTGTTTATAAATGTGCCACTATTGATGTAGGACAGAAACATAAGAGGAAGACAGGCTAAGAACTGTAGACTGTTTTTGCAACTCTGGGATTCTATTATTATGGCAAAATAATAATCAAAATAATTTTTAAAACCTATTTCAAAGTACCATGTCCCCAGAAATATAATTGACTTTACTTTTGTTAGAAATATTTTCTTAAATTTTAAAATTTTTACAAAGAGAGTACAGGCTATAATTAAAACAATAATTTGTAAGTTATACAGATCTATCAGGTGGTCAACTTTGTCCACCCAGCAGAATCAACCAGCATGGCAGTGGGTTTGGGAGATCCGCCTGGGGATTGTTGCAGGTAGCATTAGAGGCAGAGTGGGAGAAGCTGTTGTTGTTTTACATGAAGTAAGATAAGAACACTTCTAAACTAAAAGATGATTAATAGTGCTTGCATTTGAATTAAATGCAACAAGTAGAATGAGTGAACAGTTGAATATAGTTGATTCTCATATTTTGCTGTTGCTGGTGTGAATAATTAGGGTCACTTTCAAAATTTTGGCACTAGATGCTTAGGTTAAAAATATCTACATCTGAGGCTGGGGAGATAGCAAGGGCCTGAGTCCAATCTCTGGTTCTGCAAATCAATCAGTGAATCAATCAATCAATCAATCAATCAATCAATCAATCAATAAAAATATCTACATCCTCTGACCTACAAATTCTATTTCTAAGTTGGCTCTATATGTGAATATGTGTATCTACTTGGAGACTTCTTAAAATATTCATAGCCATACCATCATGTCAAAAGGCTGAAAAGTCTTCAACTGACCACTATCAGAAAGATGTACACAAAATGTCAGAGTATGCTCATGCAATGGAATAATATGCAGCAAACCGAGAGACTACTAACCTGCATGGAACAATGTGACTGCATCCCGTAGCGGGGCAAAGGAGGCCAGAAGCATAGTTTTTAATGCCACATCTATTAATTTGAATTCAATCAATTAATATTATTAAACATACAGATAAATTCCCTTTGAGACATATGAGGTGAGGCAAAAAGGACTCAGGAATCTTGGTATTTTGTTTCTAGAAAAGAGGACACAAGTTTTCAATGACGTTACTTTTGGGAAAAAAATTGAATCAAAGGATATGTATGTAATTTTGCATTCAGTAAAATTTAAATAAATTAATTTTATTATAGATACACATTCAGATAATATTTTTCGGTAGAATCAGTCATATAGACAGAATGTTTATTCTCCTTGAAGATCGGTCTAATTAATTTCAAGAAAAACTTCTGGCCAAAGATGCCCTGAAACCATGTTATTTTCCTGATATCATCAGTCAAAATTTTACTATAAAACACAGCATAAAGTTCTTCCATTTATATAGAAAGATTCAAATAAATAGTGCAATATATCTGGAGGAAATGACTACCTTAAGTGCACTTTCTGTCTTATAATGAAAGATAAATCAAACCAAAAATCTATACTAGTTTCATTTTGTTTAATTTCATCATTCCTATTGATTAAATAAAGTATACAAATGTGGAATTTGATTTTTTGATGCTAATAAATGCCTAATCATAGTGCCCCAGTGGAAGTAGAAATGCACAAATGGATCTAGAAATGGGGTGATTAGCTTTTCAATGACTTCATAGAAGTTTGCCCTTAAGGTGTTTTTCTTTTTTGCTCTCGCATTTCACCATACACACATGACATCACTGCTCAAAAGTGAACTGCATTTCCTCTATGTGAAACAGGGCAGTAATTTATCAGAAGTTCTCCAAAACAGATGATGTGCTAGCACATGGAACGTACTTAAGTAAATTCAAAGGAATCAAAATTTTCCCATGATTTTTAACTGACCATAGTGTAATGAAACTGGAAATTATCGGGAAGAAAAACTATATATAAACACATGGAAACTAAAATAACACTCTTCTGAACAATCAATGGGTCACATAAATTTTTAAAAAAATTAAATAATGCTATAATCTAATGAAAATGTAGATACAACCTACCGAAACCTGTGGGACGCAATGAAAGCCATCTTAAGAGGGAACTTTATAACAAGAAATTCTCACATCAGCAAAACAGAATGAGCCCAAATAAACAATATTATACTGCATCTCAAATTCCTAGAAAAAGAACAAGTCAAATCCATAGCCAAAATAAAGCAGGAAATTATAAAGATCAGAGCAGAAATAAATGCAATTGAGACTTAAAAAGCAATATAAATAATTAATGAGTCAAAGAATTGGTTCTTTGAAAAACATAAATAAAATTTATAAGCTACTAGCTAACCTAATTTTAAAAAAGGAAAGAAAAATTCAAAGTCATGCAATGAGAAATAAGAAGAGTAAAGTCATTATAGATCCTACAAAAATTCAGAAGATGATCAGTATGCGATTTCCGTAGCACAATAATGCTAGGGGCTTTTCAGGTGTGTGCTGGTACCTGGTTGCTGTCTTTGTGCCTGACTGTGTGGTCTGTCCTTGTCAGTGAGCTCATGGGAGCTGGAGACTGTCACCTCCCTCCAGAGGAAAAATGGGTGGAGCAGATTGCCCAAGAAAGCTCTTTATTGGGTGGGCTTAATACAGAAACAAAAGGGAAAGCCTTAAGAAATAGTATTTGGAAAATGTAGATGGAGAGTAGAAACACTCTGATGAAAGCCCTAGAAACCAATAAATCAAGAGGATTTGCTTTTGTTATCTTTGAAACCCCAGCAAATGCTAAGGATGCAGCCAGGGACATGAATGGAAAGTCCTTAGATGGAAAAGCCATCAAAATGGAAAAGGCCACCAAGCCATCATTTGAAAGTGGTAGAAGAGGAAGGCCTCAACCGCCAAAAAGAAGATGACCTCCTAGAAGTCTTAGAGGAGGAAGTGGAGGAAGTAGGGGACCTCCCTCACATGGAGGACACATGGATGTTGGTGGCTATTTTATGAATTTTAACATGAGTTCTTTCAGAGTATTCCTTCCAGGGAAAAGGAGACCACCACTACAAAGTGGGGGTACTCTTGTTAAAAGATCATCTACATCAGGACCAGTTGGAAGCAGCAGTGTAAGGGCAAGAAGAGCTCCTATGTCATGTGGAAGGGATAGTTATGGAAGCCTACCTTGAAGGAACCCCTGACTTCACACAGAGATATTTATTTGTCTCCAAGAGATGATGGATATTCAACGAAAGACAGCTATCCAAGTTGTTGACATATGAAAAATTATGCCCCACCACCAAGAGATTAATATTTTTGGTGATCACAGTCATTCCAGTTCATATGCTAACTAGCCATCTAGAGGCTATATTTATAGAGATGAATATGGTCAGGATTGTGACTACTTATATCATCTGAGTGGAGGTTCCTATAGAGATTCCTGTGAGAGTTATGGTAACTCGCATAGTACTCTGCCTGCACAAGGGCCCCTACCATCTAATGGTGGAAGCTGTTGTTATGATGATCACTGCAGCTCACGGGATGAATATGGTGGAAGTCAAGACAGATACTCAAGCAGCTGAAGTGATCTCCACTCAAGTGGTCCCAACCAGGTTGGCAGACAAGAACGAGGACTCCATTCTTCTATGGAAAGGGGATACCCTCCTCCACGCGATTCCTACAGCAGCTCAAGCTGTGGAGCACCAAGGGGTGGTGGCCATGGAAAAAGCTGATCTGCTAGAGGGGGAGGCAGAAGCAGCTACTGGAAACAAACAAACAAACAAAATTTTGGACCAAAATTCCCATTCAAAGAAACACAAATAGTGTAAACTATTATGTCATAACTACCCAAGGACTACTAAAAGGAAAATTATGTTATCTTTTTAAAATTTTCTATTAAGTTCTCTTACAAAATTTTATGTTCTTGTGATGAAGGAAAAGTAAAACGTGTTTAATTGTGTTTGATTTTATGATTTGCTCTCAATAAGCAAATATTTAAGTGTGTAAGTGTGTAAGATTTGACTTGCACTCATGTTGTAATTTTCCAAGTAAGTGTTCCTAAAGGCCACTTCCTACCTGATCTTATTTTCCCTCAGTAAACAGGCAGTCAACTCTGAGCTCTTCCACGAACACACTAGGTATCTACATGTACACTTATCCACGCTGAAAGATGCACCATTTTACGTGTACAGACAAGCTAGCTGTTAGAAGGTGGTCAAGGAATGCTACTCTTAGGATTTCAGGATGTCTTCCAGCTGAAAACTCCATGTTCTCAGTACAAAAAGGCTTCAGATCAGATACCTATGTAAGGAAAGTGCTATTCACCCAGTAAACCCAAAAGCAAATGGATACTGCTAGGCATAATTTGCCTTTTTGACATATCCTTGAGAATCTGCAAGAACTTCCTCTTCCCTCTCCCCCAGTAAAATCATTTACATTTGTGTTAGGACACTAAGTAAACATTTTGGCCAAAACTGAAAAAAAATACCAATTTTTAAAATCTTTACTTTCACAGAATAGAAAATACAGAAGAAATAAGCAGATTTCTAGATACATATGAACTACCAAAGCTAAATTAAGAAACTATAAAAATTCTGAATAACCCAGTATCAGCCAATGAAATTGAAAATGCAATAAAAATCCTTGTGAAAAAAAAAAAGTCCAAGTCCTGACGGTTTCACAGCTGAATTCTGTAAGAAATTTAGGGAGGACCTAATGCCAAACCTTCTCAAACTCTTCAATGAAATTGAACAGGAAGCAATTCTTCCAAACTCATTCAGGGAGGCAAGTATTACTCTGATTCCAAAACTACAGAAGGTCCCAGCTAAAAATGAGAACAACAAGGCCATCTCCCTAATGAACATAGATGCAGCAATCCTCAATGAAGTACTACCAAACAGAAAGGAACAAATCAGCAAAAAAATTATACATAATGACCAAGTGGGATTCATCCCAGGAAAGTAAGGATTATTTAACATGAAAAACCATAAAAGTAACACACCACATCAACAGACCCCGACAAAAATCACAGAGTCGTCTCAACAGATACATAAAAATGCTTTTTATAAAGTTCAACATTCATTCATGATGAAGACAATACAAAAAATAAAATAGATGGTCTTTATTTCAATCTCATAAAAGGAATCTATGACAAGCCAACAGCAAAAGTTGTGCATAATGAGTAAAAAAAAAAAAAAATGAAAGCTTTCATTTTAAAATCAGGACTAAGACAAGAATATCCATGGTCACCACTCTTGTTCCACATGGTTTGAGAAATATTAGCCAAAGCAATTAGATAAGAGAAAGAAATAAAAAGAACAATGATTGGAAAGGAAGAAGTGAAATTATTATTTGCAGATGATATGATACTACACATAGAAGACCACAAAAATTCCAGTAAGAGACTTGTAGATTTTTTTTTTTTTTTTCTTGTTTCTGAACCTTTGTTTGTTTATTCACTCATTTTTATGGCCGGCTCAGCCCGCCCCGAGGGCAGGGCTGGAGCAGCATGTGGTGCCGGGGATTGAACTGCGGTCCCTGAAGCCGCCCAAGCTTTCCCAAGCAGGTGCTTTAGACCACTGAGCCATCCCACCGGGCCCGAGACTTGTAGATTTAATAACCAAAATTAAGTAGCATAACAGGATATAAAGTTAACCTTCAAAAATCAATAGCATTTCTACACAGAAGCAATGAATACACTGATAGAAAAATTATGGAAACCAGGCCTTTCACAATAATACCCCTGAAAATGAAGTACTTAGGAATCAGTCTCACAAAAAAGTAAAAATGTGTACAGAAAAAATTAGAGTAGTCTGAGCTGGGCATGGTGGCTCACGCCTGTAATCCCAGCACTCGGGAGGCTGAAGCAGGAGGATTGGTGCGAGTTCGAGACCAGCCTGGGCTACAAAAGTGAGCTCAAGGCCAACCTCAACTGCATAGCGAGACCTTTTCTCAAAAAAAGACCAAAAAAATTATAGCAGTCTGAAAAAAAGATATCAAAGAGGATTTCAGAAAATGGCAAGATATTGCTTGCTCCTAGGTAGGAAGAGCCAACATTGAGAAAATGGCAATAATCTCAAATTGTTATACAGATTCAATACAATACTAATTAAAATCCCATTAGTATACATCACAGATATAGAAAAAAAAAAAAAAAACTATCCTAAAATTCACCTGGAACCAGAGGAGACCTACAATAGCAAAAGTAATGCTGGGCAACAGAAAAAAGGCAAGAGGCATCAAAATCCCTGACCTGAAATTGTACTACAAAGCTACTGTGATAAAATCAGCAAGATACTCGCATGAAAGCAGAACCTGAGGAATGATGGGACAGATTAGAAAATACGATAGTTCTGCAAATATCTAGCAGCTACCTTTAGAGTTCAAGGTTTTCTTTCTCCAAAGGGATTTGGAAAATGATTAAACCCTGCAAGGACACTTGGCTCCCCAGTTTTCTGTAATGCTAGTGAGCCAAAAGTTAATGAGTATTTTTTGATAAAATTGCTACTGGGAAATACATGAACATTTTCTTCCTGGGACACATTGCTAAAAGTTAACCCACTATAGAAATCAAAGTTAATGTTAGCTGAAATTTGAAGCAAATCATTTCCTTATTGATAAACATGACCATGTGTCCAAAGCATATCACCTTAATTCAAAGCACTCTCTTTACTGCAAAGACACATTAATGAAGACACAAAGATTTTAGTTCTAGTGTCTTTGTAATATTGACTAAATTCGAATGATTTTTGCTCTAACCTAACTCACGATGGCAGTGTTCAATGTGTTTGGCTATGTCTACACAACCAAAAGGAAAATGTAGGCCATCAGCTGCAGGGAAAAGCTATATTCCAGCAAGACAGGGGCAGCTAGGTGTGTGTTTGTGTGGTTAACTGGAATCCAGTTAGAGAGTCGCATCATTCTCCATAAAGACAGCATAGGATAGCTAGTGAGTAGCTAGTGAGCTTTAGTATACCCCTTAAAATTTGAAACTTCTCTACCAGAAGCCCCACTAATGTGTTTGGAACTGTAGATGATGCCTTACAACTGCCACATAGTTATGAGTGCATTTTAAAAAGAGAGAGAGAGGAAGGGGCTAGGAATGTAGCCCCAAGGTAGAGTGATTATACCCTGCAAACACAATGGCTACCCAGTTTGGTAGAGTTTTTGCCTTGCACACCCAATGCCCTGGGTTTGATCTCTAGCACCACACAAAACAAAGTAACAAATAAAAGATAAAGTGGGGAAAAATACCTGATTTTCTGCGAGAATTCTCATAAAATAAAAAGAGCCCCCTGCGTACTTGGGAATTGCTACTACAGAGACGAATCACCTCCCTAAAAGCCTAAGGAAAGTGGACTGAGAGGTTTCTTAGGCCTGAGGTGTTTGCCTCTACTTCTTTCTCTCACTACTTTCAGCAGAATCCATCAAGTTCTGCAAGTCCTTTCAATTGTTATATTAGTACAATCCTTGCATCAGTTGACAGGCTAATGGAAATATTTCCAATAATCAACATGACAAATTTTGCTTTACCTAATTTCATCTGCAGGTTCTTCAAATTGATTTAGATCACAAAAATCACAGCAGTACCTGTCACCATTTGCAAAACATTTTAAATTTATATTCTATCATCAAAATGCTCTGTTAGAAATGATGTAAGATTTTTTTCTCATCTCCATAAGCTTCATAACAAATTCAAAAGGCAGATATAAATCTAAGTAAAATCAGACCACACTCCTAGCCTCCCATTTTAGGTAGATTGATGTTTGTAAGTCGCCTGGCATGTAATGATTATCACACCTGATATGGAAACTTCTGTTTCCTTAAAAGAAAATCCAAACCAATACAAATTAAGACTCAAGCAAGTTAGGTCCACGTCCTGTGTTAGTCTCGTTTCCTGTGGCTGGGACAGAGTAACCTCCCTGAGGAATAGAAGGAGAGGTTCACATTAGCACATATTTACAGAGGATTCCATCTGCAACTGTTGGCTCCAAAGCAGCCATGGCAGAGCAGAGGCCTGGTGGAGAAGAGCACTCATGCATGGGCAGCACAGGAAGGAGAGAACAGAGGACTCTCTCCCTGGCTGCTCTCTTCAGGTCCAGACCTGCCTCCGTAGAGCACATCCATCTATAAACTCGTGAATAAACTCATCCATGATGAGTTAATAGAACCTCCGTGATCTAATTAATTTCCCTAAGCACCAAAAATACAAGAGTTTCTGACAAGACATTTTAGACCCACATCATAGTATTCCAAAAGTCTCAAACAAACCCCTTGAATCTGCACTTTAATGAGAGAAAAGAAATATTAAGGAGACAGTTTCAAAACAGGTGAGTAGAACAGTTATAACAATTAATGTATTGCATATCATTGTCTTCATAGTAGTTATTCAGAGTACAAGATACAGGCACAGTATTTTGTCTAGAAACTATTAGTACAAATCTTTCTTGGCACTGAGCTAAGAGTTTGTAGCTGTATTTATCCTATTTTTTTCACTACAAAATGGTCCTACCTTTATATCCCCATTTTTGTTTTGTTTTGTCACAGATGAGTGTTCTATTGCTTCTCAAATATTGTAGATGCTTGAATTCATCAAAATAAAACAATATAGTCCAATAGTGCATAATAGTAGTATGTTATCAGCAGAATTGGCAATGTCAGAAGTTGTTGACATGAGCTTTTTACAGCTCAGCATATCAATAAGACTTTACTTTTTATGACTTGTGGTTAGATTTTTCTACTGGATGGTTAAGACCAAGATAAAGCAAGACCTATATAACAAAAGATGTAGCTTTTGTGTCTGACAAGGTCAGTCAAATTCCCTCAAGATTTACCCTGAAAACATTACAGCAGTTTGAAGATCTTTTGTCAGTGTCAGACATCTGAATGAGTCATGGCTATTAGTTGACAAATTGCCTTATATAAAAGCCTGAGAGAATGTTTTCTCTCTAGGTGATTCTCCTTAGGTGCACTATACATTGGCGATTCCTTTCCTCTGTGGCCCCATAATTTTGATCAGAAAATTTCTGAGACCACTGAGTTATAGGATGTTACAACACAGGTTCTCTTAGGTCCTGGGTCTCTTATGTTCTCACTGACCTTGAAGAGCTAGGACCAAAATATTGGCTATCATTATAGCCTTTCTTTTTCTCTAATTTTTTTTTTTTTTGGTCTCCATCTTAAGTTGTTAGCCATCCAGAAAAGAAACTTAATGATATTATTATCCTATAACGTAGTCACTTAAGCTTAACGTCACTATGTTTTTAAAAGTCAAACACCTTACACATAACATGGAACAGGTATTTTCCAACAATCATCCCAACACTTCTAAACTTTAAATCACTACTGAATGTGAAAAACAGTAAGTCATGTTTACACAGAAATGTAGAAACCTATCCATATACAACACTGTAGCACTACGATCCTACAACATTTTTTTCTAGTCTCTTATTCTCTTTTATTACCTTTTTTTCTTAAACAAGCGTTTACTTGAGAGAGATTATAGCAAAAGTTGACATGACATTAGAAGCAGTACACATTTTGAAAACCAGAATGATAGGTATTCCAAGAGTGGTTTTAGTATTACACATTGCTATCCTCAGTGTAGTTGCTTATTTCACAGACAGCAACATACATAATTAGTCAGGGTGAGAATTCCACCAATTAAATGATAGTTTCAAAAACCTGATGGAGATTCTTAGGACCATTGTCTTAATCACCTTGTGTATACATTTGTATGGTTTTGCCCCTGCCATATTTCCTAACTTTTCTCCTTTCTCTCTCTTCCTTGTTTAATCTTTAAGTTCTCACTTTCCTTTTTAATTGTGTTATACATTTCTAGTTTTATTTCTTCTTTTGAGTTCTTATACTAGGAAGGCTGCACAATATTTACACATATAGGTCTGGTTTATTTCACTTATGAGTATATCTTCACCCTGCATCCACTTATATATAAAGGCTTTGAGTTTCTTATTGTGCGTTATTTATTTTAGCTGAATAATACTCCATTGTATAAAAACACCACATCTTTTTTATTGATTCTTCAGGTTACAGGCATTTTGGTTGTTTCTAAGATTTGGCTAGCAGAAATTGTGCTACTATAAACATATGTGCACAAATATCACCATAATATGATGTTTGCAGTTCTGCTGGGAAAATTCCCAGTAGTGGGGTAGCTTTATTGAATGGGATTTGCAGTCCTAGATTTTAAGAAGTCTCCACACTGATTTCTATAATGGTTGTACCAGTCTACATTTCTACCAGCAATGGAGAAGTGTTCTTTATTCCCCACAGACTCTCAAATATTTGTTGTTGGTTTATTTCTTTATGATAGCCATTCTTTCTGAGTTGGGATGTTATTTCAGTGTTGTTTTCATTTGTATTTCATGGATGGCTAAAGACATGGAGCATTTTTTCATGTATGTATTGGATTCTAGAATTTCTTCCTCTGAGAAGTATATATTCATCTTGGATGCCCATTTCTGAACTGGATCTTTAAATTTTTGGGCCCTACTGTTTTTTAGTTCTTCTTAAATTCTGCAGAGAAGACGTCAGACTGAGTGCTTATTAGTTAAGATATTTTCCTAATTTGTGGGTTGTCTATTCACTCTGTTCATAATTTCTTTTAATGTGTAAAAACTTCTCAGTAAGAGGTGGTCTCAGTGGTTAATTCTTTTCAGTATTACCCATGCAGTTTGATTTTTATTCATGAACCGTTTGCCTGCTACTAAATCTTCAAGATTTCCTTCTACTTTCACTACAAGGAGATTTAGTGTTTCTGTCTTAATGTTCAGATCTGTAATCCATTTTGACCCTTGTGTAGTGCGTGGTGATAGAGCTGGATCAAGTTTTAGATTTTGGTACACAGACAACCAGCTTTTACAACGAAGGTAAAGAGGCTATCTTTCTTCCAGTATATATGTTTGCCTCTTTGTCAAAGATAAGGTGGCTGTGTGTGTTTGTGGTAGCTTCTGCATCTTCAAATATATTCCACTGATCCTAAAGTCAATTTTTCTGCCAGTACCATTCTAATTTTATCACAGTAGCTTTGTAGGATAATTTCAAGCCAGGAATTATAATTCCTCCTTCATTGTCTTTGTTGCCCAGTATTGCCTTTGGTATTCCAAATAAATTTTAGGAATGATTTCTCAAGGTCTGTAAGGTATGACGTTATTCTGATAGGGATTGCATTAAATATATATAACAATTTTCGGAGTGCAGTCATGTTCACAACATTCGTTCTTCCTATGCAGGAGTAGGGAATATCTTTCCATTTTCTGAATTTCTCTACAGTCTCTCTCAGACTACTGTAATTTTCATTGAATAGTTCTTTTGCTTCCCTAGTTAAATTAATTCCTAAGCATTTCATTTTCTATGTTGCTGCTGTAAAAGATACTGCTTCTCTAATTTCCCTCTCAGTGGTTTTTTTCTATGTAGAGGAATGTTAATGACTTTTGGGTATTGACTTTGTACCCTGCTATTCTGCTGATTTCGTGTATTAATTCTAGTATCTTCTTGGCAGAATTTTTGTGCATTCCAATTAGGATATCATGTCATCTGTAAATAATGATAGTTGAACTTCCTTACCTATTCTCTTTCCTTTTATTTCTCTCTCTTGTATAATAGCTCTAGCTAATGATTGCAGAACTACATTCAGTATGAGTGGGGATAGAGGACATCCTTGTCTTGTATCAGATTTAAGAGTAAAAAGTTACCAATTTTCCCATTTAGAACTAAGCTAGCCACTCGATTTTAATAGATGGCTTTTATTCCAATTTTCTGTAGGACTTTGAGCATGAATGAGTGTTGGACATTGTCAAAAGACTTTTCTGCATGAATTGAGATGATCATGTGGATTTTGGATTTGACTCTATTGATATAGTATATTACATATATACATTTATATATGTTGAACCATCCTTGTATCCCTGGGATGAATCCTACCTGGTCATGGTGTATAATCTTCTTGATTATTTGCTGTATTCTATTTCTTATGATTTCATTGAAGAGTTTTGCATCCATATTCATGAGGGAGATTGGCCTATAGTTTTCTTTTTCTGTTGTGTCATTCTTTGTTTTTGGTTTCAGCATAATGCGTGCCTTCAATAATGTTTTTTGTAGGATTGCTTCCTTTTCAACGTCATTGGAGAGTTTGAGGAGTATTGGGATTATATTTTCTGTAAATGTCTTCTAGAATTCAGCAGTGAGTCTATCAGGACCTGGAATTTTCTTTTTTGGTAGGCTTTCTATTACATTTTGTATTTCATTGACCATTATTGGACTATCAAGAGTTCTTATATCTTCTTGATTCAGTTTTGGTAATTTGTATCTTTTTAGGAACCTGTGCCTTCAATTCTGTGAGAGTAAAGATTCTCAAAGTAGCTATTTATGATCCTCTGAATCTCTGCTGAGTATGTAGTAATTTCACATTTTTCATTCCTTATTGCTTGAACTTCAGTTCTTTCTTTCCTGTTTTTAATGAGGTTAGCTAGGGGCTTATCAATTTTATTTAGTCTTTCCAAAAACCAGCTTTTTGATTCATTAATTTTTTTTTGTGTTGTTTTCTTTGTATCAATTGAATTAATTTCTGCTCTAATCCTTATAATTTCTTCCAGTCTTTGGTCCTGTGGATTTGGTTTGCTCTTCCTTTTCTAAATGATTAGATTGCAGTATGTGGTCTATTTTTAAAAATGTCCCATATGCAACTGAAAAAAAAATATGTATTGAGACATGGCTGACTTGCCCACCCTATATCTGTCCACTAAGTCCATTCCTTCCATGTTCTGGTTCAGTTCTGCTACTTCTTTGCCAATTTTTGTCTACATGACCTATGTTTTGGGGATAGGCAGGTGTTACAATCTTCTGTTAAGATTGTGGCATTGGATATTAGATTCTTTCATGTCCATTAAGATTTATCTTATATAGATGGATGCTCCCATTTGGGGTACATACATATTTATGAGTGTTACCTCTTGCTCTTTAATTTTTTTTCCCCTAACCAGTATGTGGCATCTTTCTTTACTTCATTTTATTAATTTTAGTTTGAAATTCAGACTATCTGTAAACGGGCTTGCTGCCCCTGCTTTTTCTGAGGTGCTGGGGCATACAATATTGTTTTCCATCCTTTGACTTTCAGCCTATGAATTTATTTTTCCTTTCTTCCTTCCTTCCTTCCTTCCTTTCTTTCATTCATTCTTTCTTTGCAGTAGCAGGGCTTAGACTCAGGACCTTGTGCTTGCCAGGCAGCACTTATTTTGCTGAACTACCTCCCTGGCCCCCACCCTATAAATTTATTTATGAATTAAGCATGTTTCTTGTATACAGCATACTGATAGATTTTGTTTCCTAATCCACTGTGCCAGTCTATTTCTTTTAGTTGGTGAATTGAGTTCATTTACATTTATGGTTATAATTGAGATGTATTGACTAATGATTGACATGCTATTTGCCCACCGGTGTTTACCCCTTTTTTCCAGTGTTCAATTGTTCGCCCTATTTTGTGAGTTCTTTCCATTCTCATTCTTGGAGTTATGGCCATTATGGCCCCTGCCTACAGTATCTTTTTCATCATTAAATTCATTAGTTGTTCTTTGTCATGGAAGTAGTTCACTTCTCCATCAAAACTGAAAGAGTGTGCTCGGTATAACAGTCTGGACTGGAATTTGTTTACATGTAGAACTTGAAGTACTTTGCTCCATGCTCTTCTTGACTTGGTTTGCAAAGAGAAATCTGATATTATTCTGATGGGTTTTTCTTTCCATGCGATCTGTTCATTTTCTCTAGCAGCTTTTAGTATATTGTTCTTGTGCTGGATTTCTGGGATCCTGACTATTATATGTCTGGGTGTGTTTTTACTTGAGTTGCTGTTATTTGTAGTTCTATATGCTTCAGTTCCCTGAATGCCAGATTGTTTTGTCCCTTATTTGGAAAATTTTCTGCTATTACTTCTGTCCATATTCTTTTTATGTCATTTGTATGGACTGCTTCTTTCTTGTTGATGCCTCCTACTTTCACGAAGTTCTGTCTGATCACCTCTCCTTGATATACATATGTTCTTCCAGGGAGACTAGTTCACTGAATTACCTGCTACCCGCTCTGTACATAAAGAGAAAAAGAGAGTAGACACACTCATAGATCTGGGTGTAACAAAGTGTCTCAACTTAGTGGGTCCACATCTACCAAGTTTGAAGTCATGCAGATGTCCCTAGTTTGGGTCTGGCTGCTGTGCTTATTTTTTTCCTGCTGCAGTCCATGGGAGTAATCCCCAACACACGCCTGGCCTGGGCTGGGTCTGTAGGGGATCTGGCTGGTGAAGAACAGGTCTCACACATGCGATGGGCCTAGTCTGGGCCTGGAGGATCCAAGAACGTGGAGCAGAACATCACACACACACACACACACACACACACACACACACACACCATGGAGGTCTCACACTTGGGCTGGGTCTGGAGAGGATCCAGCATTTGATAAGTATGGTTCTTTAATTACAGTTGCTAATATAAGTTTTAGTGTTTTGTCTGTTATGTTAGCATATCAATTATGCTAACAATCTCACACCCTGAGTCACTTACATTTGACAGATATCACAATTTCTAATAGAAAGCTCAATTAACTGAACCTATTAGCCTCCTGCTAAATATCCTATTTCATTACTTAGTAATTGTTTGGTTTACAATAGGTTAATTTCTAAACATTGGATTCTATTTGCATTAACAGAAAGTGTACCTCATTTTCTTTTAAGTATACCTCCTCCAAAAATGTCTGTTTACCTTTCACAATATTGTAGTAGTGTTGGTTTCATTTTTTCTAGGAAGTGAAATGATAACTCAGGTGGAAAATTAAAGAAGACACAAAATACTAAAATTTTAGTTGGTCTTATTTTATTGAGAATAGGTAGAGTGCAAGCATGAACAAATGCAAATATCAACCCCTGAATTCTTAGCTTTTAATAGAGTACACATTACCTGGCTGCAGTTTAGCAGGAGACACTGGATTGACAGGTTAATTATAGAAGATGTAAAACTGTATGTACAGATAGCAAATCAAAGGAGTACTCACTTACTTGGCATTCCACCAGACAGCAACAGACAACTTTTATTTGAAACTATTTGAGGATATAAATCATATAACGCATGACATTGAAAATTCCCACAACAAATGCATAGTGAGGCTGCCAGCAAGATTACTGATTCACATCCAGACATAAACTCATAGGGAAAAACCATCTCCATGCACTTCAAAGTAATGAATTCTTCTCTTAGGAGGGGCCATTGTGCAGTGCAGCATCCTTTAACTTGAATGAGATCACCTTCAAGCTTTACTATTACCACTTGATGCCTGGGTAAAACTTGAAAGTTATATTTCCATTGTCATTTTGCATGGAGGAAATGCAAATGTGCCAGTAAGGAATTTCTTGATTCACTGTACTCAGGTAATTGAAAATATACTTTAATCTGCATTCACGGGGGTAGAATTCACTTTGTTTTGAAGCAGTATGAACTTCTGAAAGTATATACAAGGGATACCTGTTTTGAAAAAAAAAAAAATCTATCTTGAAATGTTAAGGCTCCCAGAAGATATAGGTTCATTAGAAAGTGCTGATTTTCCATTACAGTCACCTACTCTTGAAGATTTGAAGCTTTAGGGGTCTGTCTGGCCACAGCCCTGTCATCTCATGTCGTCGTGGTGATCAATAACTGATCCTTTCCCACAGGTTTCAGAAGGATTGTACTCTTCTTTGCTAAAGTCATTTATTTCTCCATTTTCCTATATGTTCTGCTGAGATTGTTTAGTTAGCTGCAACTATCAGCTGGGCGAATGACCTCATTTCTGTGGTGAAATGTTTCCCATATGAAAGAGTATGCAGGGCAAGTGGGCAGAGCGTGGGCATTCATAGGTGAGCTGCTCTCTATCATTCTGAGATGCTTTTATTAGTATGAGATTTCTATCAAGCAGCATAAAGTAATTCATTGCAATATGAGATCCTCATAAACATGTGAGTGTTCTTCTCCATTAATACACTGCTTAATTCTGGAATGCAGGGAGATAGCTCAGCAGTCTAAGTGCCTGCCTGGCAGGCACAAGGGTCCAAAGTCGAATCCTGGTACCACATGCCATGCCAGCCGCAACATCCCAGGTCTACTGTGAAGCCACTGAAACTGGGCAGTGTTGACTTATTTCTCACCATTCTGGAGCTGGAGAAGTCCAGACTGAGCCACTATGGTCGCAGATCTACTGAGGGCCCAGTTTCTTCTCCCAGACTATGCTGTTTTCCTGTGACCTCATGCCATGGAAGGGCCAAGAACCTCTTTCTAATCTCCTTTGGACTAAAGCACTAATTCCATTCAGGAGAGGGTCTATCCTTGGGTCTTAATCCTCTCTTTAAGATACCACCCTGGTAAAATTACCTCTGAAATTTCAAAGTTCACATTTAGGGATAACGTAAACACCCTGATCATAATGGAGGGAAAATCCATTTTTATGCTTTAGAAAACCATAAAGACAAAGGAAGTAAGCTGCTGTGAAATATTATGTGTGTCGCCCAAATTTCCCAAGTTCATTTAAAATTGTAATATATAGTCACAGATTCATGATAACAGAAAGAACATGGTCTCTTTGGCCAACAAGCCTCTAAAGATGCCATTGGAAGAACAGCTAATTTCAGATAGTTAAGAAAGAACCTTTACTGTAAATATGAGGCGGTAAGTGAATCATGAGCTTCACGCCCCAGTGCCAAAGTTGTTCTCTGTACCTAAACAATCGTTTGTTTCATCATTCTAAGTCTTGTGGAGACATTTAAAATATTTGTCTTCCAGATATTTGGAGAGAATTTGTATACAGAAACTGTGTTGAGTATCATTATCATATTTGTTATTCTCAAAATATAGACAGGCTTGGAAATTTGGCAGAAAATTCATGTTTTAGGCTAACTTATTCATAACAATAATACCCTAAAAACTTTACTGTTAATAATTAAATTACTCTTTTTATGATTTACTCTCTTCTTCACTGTGTTTTAGAACAGCGGCTACAGGGTCTACCGGGTCTTACTACATAGATTGGACTTGTAGTGATCTTCCTTTTTTCAGCCTTCCAGAGTGCTGGGATTACAGGCGTGCACTACCACGCCCAGTCTCAATCACCGCATCAGCATGCCCTATGGGCAGGGCCCGCACAACATGTGGGGGATCGAACCCAGCCACTGTGCTCTGCCGAAGCAGGCGCTTTAGTTCTCTGAACTATTAGGCCGGCCCTTAGCATACTATTAAAGCTATTCTTTAAAAAGTTCACTAGGACATGTTTGTTAACAAGTAAACTGAGTTTGTATTTATCTTCTTTAGAAAATGAGGTACCTTATCTGCTAATCTGAAATACTAAGTTGACAACAACAACAGCATGAAATACAACAACATATACTGTCGAATTCATATTATTTGGTTTGGTGAAATTCTGTATTATTTGTAATTTTTACTATTTTGTATTCTCTTTTAAAAAATAAAATTAATTAACTAATTAAAATGAGACATCCAAGGTTCTACAGATACCAGTTTGCAGTCCAGTGTTTCACAACTGTAAGTGGTTTTTGTCTCCTGTCTCAGGGACAGTTTTGTAAATTCCACTTGAAGTAGAGCATTCCATTAATGTCTTGAGCTGAGATTTATGTAAATACCTTGCAATTGACTGAAGTGACTCCCACCAAAACTATTGTCCTGGACTACAATATTAATAGTGCTAAGGTTCAAAAACACTCATTTCCTCTTTGTGTCTCTTGGTGCTGACCTGTGCAATCAATAGGATGATGTGTACAGCACAGTATGTGATGTCCAAACCTCCATCACAGAACATAATGCTCCTTCTCTTGAACTGCCTTCTCTGAGGAAAACTAGTTGCTATGTGTTAGTACCTTCCACAGGAATACCAAGAGGCATAGTAAAGAGAGACTGAGGTCTTAGTCGCTCTATGTGAATGACACCCCCTGGATCATATTGCATCGTCCAAGAGAAGTCTGCAGCTGACTGCATTCCCGACCCTTCTGGTACAAACTCGTAAGATCCTTTGAGCCAGAATTACTCTACCATGTTATTTACGAGTTTCTGAGACACGGAACCTGTGAGATCCTACTAAAACTGTATTTGCTTAAGAAACTCAATTCTCAGAGATTTATTATGCAGATAGAGGTAACAGCTGTAGAAATTCATTTTTATATAAGAATCGGGTCTGGCAAAGCCAAGGGAGTGTAGCTGTCTCTCTAGCTACTGAGTGCTAGATAGTTAAATTCTGTCCAACATGTAATCCACAATAGTGAAGCTGGCATCAGGCAGAAGAAAGTGGTGAGCAGCACAGGGTCTTAGACAATATTACAGAGAATTTAAATATGTAGAGGGCTTCAAGATATGCAAAATCCTTTGTAATTTGAATACCATGTTAAAAGAAATAAAATGAAAAGCTCAACTAGGCTTTACCACTCTTCACAAGTTGTACAATTTGCTGGTTTAAGTAGAAAATTAGCTTAAAAGAATGAAGGATCCCTATGTTAGTAATAGTTTGAGTTATTTGTTCTTGGACATTTTACACATTTTGCAAAAATAACAGGTATTTAGAAATTTGATTTGGTAATTTCAATTCTTTGTAATAGCAGTCAGTCAGTTATTTCTTTTTTTGGTTGAAACATTTTAAATCCTCCAGGTCAACAATCTCATATTTATTGTTTCTTTGTTTTACAAAGGAGGCTTACTTGTGTATATACTTATATGTTTGAATCTTCACTATATATAATGACATTTAGATCAGTTCAATTGGAGAAATAAAGGCTCAGTCCTCAAAGATGTTTGCTTTTACAAAAGGCAGTTATGTCAGAAACTTGCCAGCAACAGTCCACAAAGGGAACTAGTCTCTTGGCTCTGTCATCAGGACTTAAATTTCTTTGTACCCCAAAATAAAATAAGCCATAAAATGAAGTCATAAATTTGAAATATATCTTAATTAAAGCTCTATTTGTTTCTGAAATGGATACCTTCATCATTATGATATTGGTAATCATCAATTTTTTCTTTGGGCCTCAAGCTACAGTATTTTCCCTTTAATTTCCCCTTGCTTTTGGCCCCGTGTTATGCTGGGTTTTCCTCCTCTACCACACCTCTTGGTATTGGACTCACGTGTTGCCCTCCTTTCTCTGGGGTAATTATCCACAAGCTTTCAGCGCTTCCCTAGAAACCGTGAGCACAAACCTTTCCAGGAAGCTTCGGGTTCCTATTATCGGCTTTCCTCTACCTGGAAGTCTCATGGATATATCATGCTGAACATGTTCAAAACCCATCTTCAAATTCCCTTCTCACCAACAAGTGCTTATGCACTTTTGTGCACCACAGCTCAGTAAACAGTAGGAGTATCTGCTTGGCCAAGCCAGAAACAAAACTGGTATTTTTCCCCTCCATGGTCTTTTAAATATCTTACCACTGTATCTCATTGCTTCTGATTTGAAATACATATTTAGTGTATTTTCTATTAGATTAAAGTAATGGGCTTCCTCATCTGCTTCATGAATATTTCCCCACCTTAGACCAAAGAAATGTACCAGGATAGTATTTTTCAAACATAAATCATTCCCTATATAATTTTTTTAAAAAATTGCTCAGTAGCAATTAATAACATAAAGATAGTCCAAATATATATTGCAGTAACAGCTTAGCCTCATGTTTGCTCCACTCTAAGTTAATCTTGTATATCAAACCAATTTGTTATTAATGTAAAAATTGCTCACTAAATTAAATTGTCTCATATGTTTCATTTAAAAAATTATTCCTGAAAAATAGTATAAAATATTTATCTTTTGTTAATACTTGTTAATGAAGATTAAGAATGAAAACATCTTTATGGAACAATAAAATATACATTATGAATGATGAATATAATTCGGACACCAACTTATTAAGCCAAGATATTATTTTTAAGTCAAGTGCTTAGTCCTCAGTGATTTATTTTAGAGAAAATAAATCAGTGTTAATTTGGTAATTGAAATTTTTCAAATCACCCACCTGGTTTTATACCGGTTAACATACTTCTTTGAATGAACCAAGATCCTCAGTTCTTTGTGGACCACATTCAGCTTTTTGCAAGTAGAGGATCTTGCAGGCTTTGTGTGCTGTGCGTCTCTCTAGCTCACTGCCTACGTCATGGACAGAGAAACATGGCTTGGGGCATGGCAGCCAGCAGGGCACCTGCCAGCATGCCCTCTAGGCCACTGCTTACAACACACAACTGCTGTGGCCAAGCTCCTCAGAACAAGTGGGCTGCAGAAGTCCACCCAACCCACGCATCTCCTCTGTATAACGAATGCTGCAGGGAGAGAAACTCGTCCAGATGCCGCCTTTCCACTGATTTTCCTCCACAAACTTAAATAAAAAGCTCCACAAACTTAAATAAAAACAATTCCACTAACAACGCATCCTGTTAATTTTCATCCAAATAAAGACATCCCTTCTGTCTAAACAGAAGATCTGAGACCAGTGTTTATCAGTTCATCCTCTACTTATAGATAATTGATTACTTGGACAAGGACTCTCACAGAGCAGTGTTTAAAAATGTTAATGATGTTAATAGCATAGACAGGTGGAAAGCAACATCTAAACTTCCCACTGCTTTCCCACTTTGCCACGAGTTACTACGTCAAGTTTATAGAGATATGAGTTTAAAAAATGATAATACTTAGATTCAATAGCCTCCAACATCACAAGCTTCACTGGTGGCACACTGCAATTGCAAAACCTTTGACTGTGTATGTATCTGCTTCCTCTTAGTCCAAAGAGAAGTATATTCTTTCCTTTTTTTTTCTTTCTTTTTTCTATGCAACATCAATAGGGAGGTGGGTCATGCCCACACACGGCACTCTGTAGAATGACTGTGAGGACAATATGCAATATGTCAACTTTCAAAGAAAAGAAGGGGGAAAAGAAAAAAAAAAGTAATGTGGATTTAGAAAGGTTAATGTTTAATTGTTTGATCAATCTTATATACCTATATGTATTAATCTAAACTGATCTGATGATGAAAATATATAATATAACCATTGTTAAATTTAAACAATAAAAAATTGAAACAAAATGATAATACTTTATTATAGAGCAGTACATTTTTCCTCAATAATAAACATAGTTTCTGTGTATTCATTTATGTTATATTCTACATGCAGTCTTACTATGACCAGTACTTCAGTAACAACATCACCATAGCAAAATGCTCAACAAGAATGTTGTACTGATTTTTATATCATGTGTTACACTAACAAAATTATACATAAAGTGTGTAACTCATACATTAAAAATAAAATTATTCTCTATTAATACAAATGATTGCAAGATTACAAGATTTATGTAGACTGTGTTCTAAAAGTTAATGATAAAGACACCAAAGGCAATTCTGTGCCATTGCCCTGAAATTTAAGCAAAACAAGCATATGCTTCTTTGGATTTTGAGGCTGACTAATTTCAAAGGGTAAAGTCTGTTCCTAATGTGTTGCTTAATGATATACATTTTGACAACTACCCGATTTCTATGAAGAAATGAAAAATTATAAATTGAAGTTTTAATATTCATCATTAGAAGAAATTATTCTAATGAACACTTCTCATTCTTTGTTTTAAATAATCCCTTGGAACACACAATAACTACCTGTGTTACATCATTCCATTGATAAACAATAATATTCTCTAAGATTGGTTAAATCCAGAAATAAGCAAGTTTTTGGTACCTTTCCCCATTTTGCTATGAAGATTAGAATATGTGGCTCCCTGTATGTCAGAACTGCATGGAGTTTCCTGTACATATACTGTCAGATATGATAAACTTCCAACATTAAGTCAAAATACTTGGTCTACAAGTGAATTAAATTCTGCAGAATAGAGCCAGCAAATTAAGAATGTGACAGTTCCAGAGGAAACTATGAAGACTGGGAGTGGAGGGATCTCTGGCTTAGGAGTCTGAGAGAAAGGTAAAATGCAGTGTCTGAACTACTATCCAGGTTGCCTGCAACACACTGAAGCAGAAAATTTAGAAAAGTAAGATATGAGATCGGGAACAGCATCACTTAAGGAGTGAACAAGATACCGGGAAGTGAGGGAAAATAGTATTCTAGGAAGCCAGAGAAAGAACAACATGCAGGAGGAGAAGGGGTTCTTAGGTCAGAAGCTGTTGTTTACATAGACTGGTGCCAGAAGTATGCAAGGAATTCTCTTCTCTAGATTGCCCTTTAATATGTAGGAGACCTGATGCACTGTACCCACTATTCCTTCAGAACAACGTCAAAAATGTCATAAGTGAAGCGAAGTCTTATGTGCCCTACTTTTAACTGAGTAATGCATGCATGAGGTTAAATTCCAACAAGAGTGCATGAAGGGCAGCAACAGAGGTGAGTGGTACTATGTTTGTGTAGCATATGCGAGGCCCTGCACTGGATTCCCAGTGTTGAAATAAAGCAAATAAAATTTCTGAAGTGCCTGAGAGTAACTATTTAAAATGATGTCATATGGGGCCAGTGAGATGGTTCAGCTGTCTAAAGCACCTGCTTAGGAAAAATTAGGCAACCGCAGGGGCCATGGTTCGATCCCTGGCACCACATGCTGTACACACCCCACCCCTGGGGCAGGCTGAGCTGGTCGTAATATAAATAAATAAATAAATAAATAAATAAATAAATAAATAAATAAATAAATAAATAAAATAATGCTGTCCACATCCTTTTTATAGATGGATTTTTTTCTTTGCTTCTTTTTTTCTTTTAACTTTATGTATTTAATACAGGGCCTTGCCAATAAGCAGCTCAGACTTGTTGAGATCTCCAGTTTGAGCCACCCCGGAGCTGGGATTGCAGGCATACATCACAATGTACCATCTCACAGACTGGCTCAGTGTGCCTGGCGCATGGCTGCCATGGTATGAGGTACTAGGGAATCAAACCTGGGACCTTGAGCTTGCCAAGCAGGCGCTTTACACCACTGAGTTATCTCTCCAGCCTTGGTACGTGGATTTCTCATGGAAACTTTTCTTCTTTCATGGTTAGCAGTTTGGATATAGCCAAGATAGTGTCTAGTTGCTAATAAAGCTGGAGAAGATGAAACAGTGTTAGCTGTCATCGCCAACATGTCTGCCCTGTTGGCTATAGCGAGTGGAAATTAGATGATTCCAGACTCCGCAGGGCTCGAGACGTTTATGCATGCATTTATTCACAGATAAAAATGCCTCTGTTTCTGTTTAAAGGATTCACAGCTGTGGGGAGCGGCTAAGCTGGAGAGCATACACAATCAGGGCTGAGCAAGGCCGGCCCCAAGAGCACAGAGCTCCAGAGGCAGGCAGGGCAAGTGGACTCGGTGTCGGGATCAGAGCAAGGCAGTCAGGCAGGTGTCCAGCCTCAATGTTCCTCCCTGTTAACTATAGCACAGATAGCTTCCAGAATGTTCTGCTTTCATTGTTCTCTGCCAAACGCTGAGGCCTTGTGCTCTTGACCCCTTCACTTGTTTCCCACTTCTGCATCAAGAGGCAGAGCTGCTGGGTTGTCACTGCCTGTCCATGAGAGGTCAGGTCCCACCGATTCTAGCTATCCCTGCAGCATGCAGGATTTAAAAAAAAAAAAAATCTCCCTCCCATCTACCTTCTCAGGGTCATGGCAGAGAACACTTCAAGGTCACCAAACAGGAAATAAGTACTCTCTGTAACTCCAGTTATAGAGGTTAATGGGTAAGACAACAAAGCAGTAAAAAAAAAAAGAAAATGTGGTTATAATAACATCTTTACTTCAGGGCATCTAAGCCCAACTGAGCAAGAAACTAAACTTCCACTAAAATTTCTATGTATCACTTACATTATGCTCAGAATTTTTTAAACAAAAGAATGGAGGAAGCCATTTATTTTCAGTACATTCATGTTTAAACACTACCTCCTCTTTACATATCATGTAAGGAGAAGTGGAATATCTAAAGAAAACCACTTCAACATGTACTTGGCACTAATTCATGACCTATGTTTCTTCCTCTCTGTCTTTTAGTCAAAGTGTTCTGGGAGCTAGGTGCAAATACATCAGTTACACAGTAATCTCTTTACTCTGACTTTAATGGGCTTTGCCAATTCTGTTTTCAGATATCATCAGCTTTACATGGATAATGGCAATGCAGATAAGGGGTAAAGTATGTTTGGATTAAAACAGCAAATCAAGAGTGCATCATTATTTTTCTACATCCATATTTCTAACTTAATTTTTCCCTTACCATAATATCACAAATTGACAATACATTAATTTAAATGTTCAATTCAAAACTAGCCTTGGCGTTAATGCTTTCAAATTGGTAAAAGCAAATATAATAGTGGGCTAAAAGCTTTGTGTAAAATGAAATGCTACCAAGGCAATTTAAATAACTTTGGTTCTTCAGTGATGTATCATTTTTATATGAGAATAAGACATATTCACTTTAACCGATGTGGATTAGGAAAACTTAGACTCCTTTGATGCCAGAAGAAATGAAACCTTGCCAGACTGTATCAGTGCTGTAGTTCACTCTCTTCCAACAGTGAATTAAAGTGATCGTCTTCTGGAATCAGGGACTCAAGCCACACTTCATATGTTTCAAGTCATTATTATATCTGAGACCACTTCAGATGTAATGAGGTATGACATTGTGAAAAGAGATTTATAAAAAAAAATGTGATGCACACAATGCTTATGGACATAATTAAATTTATTGCAAGAAGAAATCCTAGGGGCTGGAAGATAGCTCAGTGGCTCAGAGACTGCATAGTCATGAGTTTGATTGCTAGTACAAGATAAAGCTTATTGTATAAACAGTATACTCACAAGAACACATAGTATGGGAACATCATGGACTTAAGATCATTTTTATTGCAAAGTGAATGCGAGGAAAATCAGCTGTCTCAGTACACTTATCTGAAATGCCCTCTCGCCTGTTTTAACTGAGGCTTACACTGAACAATAGATCTCAAACCTAATGAAAGCAGTTAATTTTCATCATTTCCTTCTGATAATATAGACAGTACCATTGATGCTTATTTAAAAAAAAAAAAAAAAACACCAGCAAGAGAGGTAAGCTTACTTAAAGCCATATACTATGAGTTTAGCTAGAAATTTAAAGACTATGAAGGACAATGATTTTGGTTTTCCTAGCACTTAGATTGCCACTCTTTTAACTTATATGGTCGATTTTTCTCTTTAATTTACTATTTTACTTAGGAAGAAGAGATCACGTGCTCTGTTCCTCATACATAAGCCAAACTTCATACATATGACTTTAGAGAAAGCTGTCTATATCCTGTATTTCATTAAAGATAGTGTACTCTTGCTTGTGAAATATTTCCTTTGGAGAAAAATATTCAGATTAGAGTTTTAATTCCTAGTAAGATAAATAAACTTATAGGAAACTGAAAAGAAGATAAAATCAGGTGAATTAAGAATAAAATCTAATATTTTTCTCTTTTTTCACAACAAAATGGTCCTTTACACTTTTGTTAAGTTAGTAACACAGAAGATGATAGATGATAGATAGATAGAGAGAGAGAGAGATAGAGAGATAGATAGATAGATAGATAGATAGACACACACAAGAGATTTAGGATAGATATACATCTACTTTCTCTTAGTTCGTTGAGAGTAAAAGTTTGTACTAATATTGTTTAGACAAGATATCATGTCTGCATCTTGTCCTCTGGATAACTATTGCAAAGACAACAATATGCAATGTATTAATTATTGTAGCTGTCCTACTAACCTGTTTTAAAACCATTTCATTGCTATTTTATCTTTTTTTTTTCATTAAAATGAATTTTAAAAAATAAAGAAAAAAGAATGGAATCTGAGGAAGCAAAGAGTCACCAAACTAAAAGGGCATTTCCTCCTCCCTCCATGATCTGGCTAGAAGTATCCTCCATGTTTCCAAAGCACTGCCTGGTGAATCTATGGAGGACAAGAGATCTGCCAGTGAGCCACTTCTCCAGCTCAAGAAGGTTTTTAGTCTTGCTTTGAAGGACAGGGAAAGAAACTCTTTATGTTCATGGAGAAGGCAGGCTGAATTCTCTCTACCGTCTTTTGCTTGTGTTCTCTCATAGCTGATCCCTAAAGCATTCTTCGAAAGGACCATAATGCTGCTATTTGCTTTATCCAAATTTCCTCTTTTTTGTGGTACTTATGACGGTTTGAATCCAAAACCACCATGCCACGCTAGGTTCTCAGCTATTGTTGTTGCTGTTGTTGTAAGATAGTAAGGTAAAGGAAGAGTTTCACTAAATTGCTTAATCGCTAGATTATGCACAAACTTGCAATTCTCCTGCCTTATGCCACAAGGACTGAGATTAGAGATATCAGCTAAGAAATTACCTTTTCTTTCTTTTTTTAAAGAGAATAAAATATCAGATATTCCTGGTCAAAATTCTGCTCTACCAAAAACCTATAAGGGTTTCATAAACTCTTCATTCCCAAATATGGTCAAATATTAATGTGTTACAGCTAAGACTTCAAGATATAATTTTTTGGTGTACATGGTTCAACTTGTAACAGCCTCAAAGTATTAAGCCTAACTTAAGGTTAGTAAATTACTTGAACAGTAATATATATATATATATATATATATATATATATATATATAATAAATTA
>PVJA010002152.1:62195-111612 GCA_004027025.1 Myocastor coypus | reverse complement strand
AAAAAAAAAAAAAAAAAAAAAAAAAAAAAAAAAAAAAAAAAAAAAAAAAAAAAAAAAAAAAAAAAAAAAAAAAAAAAAAAAAAAAAAAAAAAAAAAAAAAAAAAAAAAAAAAAAAAAAAAAAAAAAAAAAAAAAAAAAAAAAAAAAAAAAAAAAAAAAAAAAAAAAAAAAGAAAGAAAAAACAAATTAAACCTAAATCAAGCAGGAGGAAGGAAAGAATATAAAATAGGGCATAAACTAACAACTCTGAAAACAAGTAATTAATAGAGTCATTGAGTCCAGTAGTTGTCTCTTGGTAAAGATAAATACAATTGTTACATTTTTCTTCAAATAATGACAGAGAGAGAACCAAGGTAGCAATGTCAGAAGTATCAAACCCATAGATATTGCCAGTATCATAAGGAAAAGTTATGAAAAGTCACTCCAAATACACATAACACATAAACTGAATACCTTAGAGAAGTAGGCCAATTCCTAAAAATATGAAAACGATTAAAAGTCATTCAAGAAGAAATAGAGGTGCAATTTTTATGTTTTATGTATCAGTTAAGAAAGTATATTTGAATTAGAAAAGAAATATAAAACCTGAATAACTCTCTATACATTAAGTAAGAATTAATATAATTCACCATACTAACTGATGTGGCAATGGGCAATCAGAAATTTAAAAACATCCCGTTAATCATGGCATAAAACAAACTGAAATACAGAGTGATAAAGCTGACAAAAGCTTTATCAAATCTTTTTTTTTTTTTTTTTTTGGCTTTTTGAGACAGGGTCTCGCTATGCAGCTCAGGCTGGCCTTGAGCTCACTTTTGTAGCCCAGGCTGGTCTCGAACTCACACTGATCCTCCTGCCTCAGCCTCCTGAGTGCTGGGATTACAGACATGCGCCACCACCCTGGGCCTGTCGAATCTGATGATAGAATCGTATTCAATAATAAAGAGGAACGAGCTCTTGGGTCACTCACCAACATGGTTAAACAGCCAAAGAGTTATGCTGAGCGGTGGAGAGAGAGGAAAGGCACACATACTGGGAGTTCACTTATACTACAAAGTAATGCGGAGTGACAGGAAGCAGATTCTTGCCTGCATGGGCATAGAGCAATGGGCAGGGACAACAAGGGGCTGAAGGAAGCCACTGCTGGTGAGGCAGGCACCCATTATCTTGACGGCAGTGGGTTCATGCGTGTGCACCCAGGCAGAGACTCAGCCCCTTTTATACCTTCTTGTATTTCTATTACCCCTCAGTAAGGTCCTCAAGCAAGATAACAAAATTGCCATAGTCCTTCCACTCCAAATCCCCGTCCCAGATGAAACACTGAAAATAACAACGATAACCATTATTTACTCTTTCATGTCTGCATTTTGTATATCTTGGATCAAGCCTTCCTCCGTGAATCTCAGGAAGTCAGGACTGCTGTTGTTACTGTGCAAACGTGGTTGAATGATGGACTGGGGAGATGGCTTGGCCGTCTAAGTGCTGCCTGGCAAATCCAAGGACCTAGGTTCAATCCCTGCATGCCGTGCGGGCCACCGAAACAGGGCTTGGTTTTTCATGACCATAACCCCAGCACCGGGGAGGCTGAGACAGGAGGATTGCTATGAGTCCGAGCTGTGTAGTGAGATTCTATACCAAATCAATCAATCAATCAATCAATGAATCAATCAGGTGGATGAGTCTCAGAGGTGTGGTGTGACCCTTCTGTGACCATGCACTAGTAGCAGTCACCACACATACTAAAACCCAGGCCTGAGGTTCCAAAGCGGTATGGCATATATTTTCATATATATTCTAAATAGCTTTCCTTGTACAAAAATAGGATTCTATGGTTGGCCCCCCCCCCTTTTCTAGTTGCTTTTTCTTTGGTCTCCCCATGTGGGTCTTCTTCACCCTTTCACAGGCCGTCCAGGATTCTGTTACCATAGGCACCGCCATTTATTTAGTGAGTTCCCTATGGAGGAATATTTAGGCTGTTTTTGTTTTCCTTCATGGCAATGCTGCCACGGTCAACTTGTCTTGGTATTTCTCTCATTCATTTTAAATTATTTTTAATGACGTAAGTGCAGCATGTGTATGTTCATACTGCTTTACATTCAAGAATTTGAATAAAAGAAAACTTCCTCCATTCTCTCTTCCTCCACAATAGCCTCCAAGTTCAGTCTTGTTTTGCGTCTGGCTTTATCATTTAAATTAATTTAAATGGCCTTATCATTTTCAATCACTGACATCTCTCTGTGAATATAAAGAGTCCCTACATGCTTGTTCACCAGTCATGTGTCATATCCAATTTCTTGGTTCTCCCACCTTGTCTCCTCACCTCTGTCCTTTCTTCTTCTCATAGGTGTATAGGTCATTTCCACTTTTTCCTCCAGAAGAGCTATTGTAGTAAGACTCCATGCATATGCCTCATGCCTCTTTGCCCAGAATTGAAATGTCTGGGCTGAAGAATTTTCCAGGCTGGATCTTCTCTGGGACCACAGGAGACTGGAAAAGTTGTGGGATGTGGGTTCTAGCTTGCACCAAAAAAACAGCATAAGTTTCTTATCCTATACTTGCTGTTTGCGTCCATGGCTTTGGACAGCTCTGGGTGACACGGAGCGCTGGCCGTATAGCTAGCTTTTGGGACAGCTAAGCTAAGAGGCCTGAGAGTCGCCTGCTGGCCCAGCCTCCCACACCCATCTTCTCTCTTCACCCTTTGTGCTAAGTGGTAATGATCAATCCAGACTACTGGAAGCCCTAGGGAGGACGGAGGGCAATGTGCATAAGCCAGTCTCCTTAGTGCCAGCGGGAATGTGCACGAGACAGGGTTGTACAAGGTGACCGATGCTGGGATAGTGGCAGGTGACGGATGCATCAGGATGCACAAGCGGGGCTTCTGACCGTGATCACAGAAAGTTCCTGGCAGCAGAGGAATCTGGGCTGAGTCTTACAGGATGAGTGAGAATCCAGTAGATAGAGCAGACTTGCAGGGTTGAGCACAGGGGTGCAGAATGTCTACTTCTTTTTACCTCTTCTTTTTTCCAGTCATTGCACATCTTTCTCCGTGTGAGAACTTCCAGAGACCTGGAAGTTATTCGGAGACTCACCTCTCCCCAGCCTATGAGGAGCAGGTGACCCAGGCTCCTCCAATCACAGTACTGTATTAAATTCTGAGCTTCAAGCATTGGTCCAGAGATGGACCAATCAGAGCTTTCCCTGAGCCATTGTTGTCTAGATGATGGAAGAAATTCATAGCTTTGGGGCCATCTTCTCTGTTTTACAGGAGATGGGAGAGAATGGAAGCACTTTCCAGAAGGGGACAGAGACTCGCAGAGGTGGAAGACGTGGAGAAAAAACAAAACAAAACAAAATGAAACAAAACAAAACTTTGCAAGGGTGCTGAGAACTTAGTTCCTACAGCTTTATTCTGCTGGAAGGGTGCCCTGTCTCTTTCTAGTTTGGGGGTCCTGTCAAGGAGGGACTGTGTCTCCCAGAAGAGGACAGGAGGGTCAATCCTGCTGCCTCTCTTGGTCGCCCATGTAGACCTGGCCTGGGACATGAGATGAAGACAGCACATTATTCACTCACAGCATTGGCTCCTTTTTCCCAGTCCCACGGAACAGCCCCAGCCAGTGGATCCCAGTGGAGTTACGAGGAATGCAGCCCTAGAGTGCTGTGCTTACTTTTTTTATTTTTAAATTTTTTGTCTTTTTTGAGACAGGGTCTCACTATGCAGTTCAGGCTGGCCTTGAGCTCACTTTTGTAGCCCAGGCTGGTCTCGAACTCACACTGATCCTCCTGCCTCAGCCTCCTAAGTGCTGGGATTATAGGTGTGTGCCACCACGCCTGGCTGCTGTGCTTATTGAGTGAGCAGCAAATATGGGACAGGCACTAAACTGGCCAGCTTCCTGCTAACAGATACAATGGTCCTTTCCTGGCCTGCAGATGGAGCCCCATGTTTTAAGCCCATTGGACTCTGGTGGCAGGGCTGCTGTGCTAACCAATAATTATCCCATTATGATGCTGGTTGCCTGTGCTGTCCAGTCTCACCCGAGTATGGCATGCCTAGGGGTTCTTAATTGTCCCCTGGGCTGTGGAAATGGCTTTCCAGGGTTCAAACCTTTCCAGAAGAGTGGCCTTCATACTCCTGACCAGGTTCTGGGGCTATTTAGGCAGTTCAAGAGTTAGCGAAAAATGTCATGTGCTTTGTCCTTAGAAGTAATGTTTAAGACAAAGGTGATGGCTTTCAATCAGTTCTCAGAGGTTTATGATCTCCACCAGCTTCCATAGCAGGCAGAGACTTTTTTTTTTTTTTTTAACCTGGAAAGTGGGGTAGGTGATTTATGGAAGAGGAGCACCCTAACTCTAAGGAGCTCTTCCAGGCAGAGGCTGCCTGCTTCAACAAAGGAGCCCAGGGGTTAACAACGTCCCAGGGGTCCAAGGATCTCAAGAGGGAGCTGCCCAACCGTCCTGCTTTGCTGCCTCTAGCGCCACCTGCCGGCCACTCTCTACTCCCCTATAATTTTAATAGATATTGTCAGGGTCTAAATAAGAGTCTGAGAACTGTATTGTGCTAGGCACCCAAACAGTCCAATAATGTTTTGTTAGATGGCGTAGGGGGCGGGTGTGGGTGAGAAGCTTCTTTCCAGTCTTTTATTTTTGTCTTTTTGAGATAGGGTCTTGCTATGAAGTTCAGGCTGGTCTTGAGCTCACTTTAGTAGCCCAGGCTGGTCTCGAACTCTCACCGATCCTCCTGCCTCAGCCTCCCAAATGCTGGGATTACAGGCGTGCACCACCATGTCCGGCTCTTTTCAGTCTTGACAAGGATAATTTTTTAAGCCACAGCCCACGCACAGCACTCTCAAAATTTGACTTGGTTGGCAGGTCCCTGTCATTCCATCCAACCCCTCTTTTGTACAGGAAGAGGAACTTTGTACAGGTAAGGAACTAGAGACTCAAGAGATACAGCTAAGATAGATAAATAGGCAGATAGATAGACAGACAGACATACAGACAGAGAGAGACACAGACAGAGACACAGAGACACATACACACAAAGACACACGTGCAGAGACAGAGACAGAGAGGGAGAATTGCCCAGGGTTGTATTGTGCAGCACATGAGTGGCAAGGCTGGGATCTGGACCCAGGCCCAGGCTCTTCTCCTGCCTGCATGGCTGTCGTCTTCCCCTGCTGGAGGAACTGTCCCTGTCCCAGGGCCATCTGTGTCCTTCTGTTCCATCTGTGGCCCCGTCTCCCTGACCTTGGCTGGGACAGGCATGTGGGAGGCTGCTGGGCCTCAGCTCTGCTCCTGCTTTCTATGGCTATTTATGCACCAACACTGGCTGGGAAGGGCACAGCGTGGGTCCTGAGCTATGTGGGCTGGTTGCCAACTCTGGAATTCACTTCCTGGCCCGGGCCCTGGGCATGCAGGAACAAATGTTTACTTTTCTCCAGAACTCTTTTCCTTCTCAGTTCCTCCTTACCCTGGCTTGTCTGGAGCCAGGCACTACTGGAGCTCACCTGAACCATGGCCATAGCCTCCTGACTGCCCTCTGTCTTCCTCTCATCCCTGCCTATTCTCAGTGATTGGGCAGGCTGACCTGCTCACAGCTCCAAGGTGCTGGGTGGCCACAGGCCAGTGTGATGGGGTTGGTCAGGCACGCAATTGAATCTGACCAATGAGATGAGAGCTATTACTCTACTTGCAAGGAAATTTCTCTCTTCTATCCCGGTACCCAAAGACTCTTTCTCTCCCCCTAGTGGTGGGATATGGGAAGGGGAGAGTGTGGGCTCTAGGGGAAGGGGAGGGATGCATGGGGTGGGGAGATGGAAATCTGAAGGAAGTGAGGAAGAGATGGTAGCAGCCCTAGGGAGCCTGAGACACTGCCATGGTGGGGCAGAGATGTGGAGAGAGCCTATATCTCTGCTGACGTCGTTGAGCTGCTGGCCAAGCTGCAACTGAACCTCATCGGTTGGGTCTCCCTAGAAAATGACATTGGGTGATTTGAGAACAGTTTAATGAACAATTTATGCAGGTGAGAGCAGGATGAAGGGAATGCAGGAGGTAGAACACAGCAGAAGGACTGTTGCTGCCCTCGGGCCACGTGCAGAGGGCAGGGCTACGAGCTAGGAGCAGAGGCCGCAGTCCCTAGAGGCCCCTGCAGAAGGGGGTTGGTAGATCTTCTGGCCATGCTTTCCCCTTTCTTCCGGTGCCCTGTGGTGCTCCCCATCATTTGAGCTGTGTACAATGAAGAGGGTCTGCTAGAATGATCCACGGGGGCTACCCTTCTGGGGTGTAGGCAGGCTAAGGGGAGATGAGGCAGGCAGGGAGGGGACTCCAGGGCCTGGCTCAGGACGACTCAGCCACCTGGGCCCTGCGTTCTCTTGGCCACTTGGGCTGTGGCAAGTGGATCCTTTCCTTGCCACAGGGAGGACTAGTGAGGCAGCCCCCTCTCCCCTGCCGCCCCCCAGGTGCCTTTGCTCCTACTCTGCCCAGCCTGGGATGCCTTCCCCTGCTTCTGGACATTTCCCAACACCTTGCTCCAGTGCTTAACTTGCTGTGACTCCTTGGGCAGATGACCTCCCTTCTCTGTGCCTCAGTTTCTTCCTTTTATAGCTGCCGGGATCCCCCAAGCCCCCTGACCTTAACTCTGTACTTAGCCAGGAAGACCAGCAACAGCCCTGACCTCTCTTGGCCTCTTAGCCTTCTGTGTCATCTGTAAACGGAAGGGTTTCCCGCAGCAATTTTCAGGGGTCCTCACCCGGATCCTCTCTGGTGCTGTTTGATTCTCTGACTCTCAGCTGCTCCGCTCAGCAGATACAGCCCAGCAGTTTCCTTTCACCCAGGGCAGTGCCCACCGCGGGAGCTGCTCGTTGGCTGCATCATGAAGCCTGGCACGTTCACTGCTTGGCTTTAATTACTCTGGCAACTGTTTACCGCCTCCTCGATTTCCTGAGCAAACAGGCTCATTATCTGGAGTAATTTACTGGCACTGGCTCTGGTTGTGAGGAGGGGGAGCTTTCAGGTGCCCCCACTTCAGCCCCATCCCGGATGTGCTCAAGGCTAGGCCTTCTGGAGGGCCGGCCTTCCCTGCTAACCCTGCAACATCTGCAGTTTGCAGGCAGAGGCGCCGCTGCCCAGCGGGTAGAGCAGAGACTCAGCACGGGAGACAGGTTTACCTCTGTGCTCCCACAGGCGGGTTCCTCTGCTCCAGGAGCCTCGGCGGCTTCCCTGTTCAGTGGGAGTTGCAACTTTCCCCTGCTTTTTCCTCCTCTTGTCTACATCCTTTCCATAGGGTGGCAGTGGGGCTGCCATGCTCCTACTTACCTTGCCCCTCTTCTTGCCTTTATTGTTTAGTCAAAACGTGGGAGCTGATTGCAGCTAGCCTGGTCCTGGGACCCCTGAGGGACAGAGGAGGATCTGTGGCCTGCGTGCTGTCATGGTGGATGGAATAGGTGTATCCCTGTCCATGCCCTTGGCCAAAATTCTTCAAGTATACCAGTGGGTAGCTGAAAGATGGGTCCTCTGAGAGGAGCCTCGGCCGTCACGAGGCTCCATCCTGACGAATGGGATTGGTGCCTTTTCAGGAAAGGTCTGTTTGTCCCTCTGCCACGTGATGGCACAGTGAGAGGGTGCCATCTGCGAGGAATGGCCATCAGCAGGCTCTGCTTGCGCCGGACCCTTGACCTTGGACTTCCTGGCCACCAGAACTGTGAACAGCAATGCATCTGTGTGATCTGTAAGTCAGCCAGTGTAAGCCGAGCCAGGGCCCGGTGGGCTCTCCCGGGGCAGAGGCAGGGCAGCAGGGTCTGCCTGGCCTCACCGCAGAGCCTGCATACCCTTTCCCTAACCTGCCCTGGTTTTTGTCTCCTCCGCTTGCTCTTGTCTCCTATGTTACCCCGGGAACCAGACTGTTGCCAGCTCTGCTCTCTAGGATACACTTTCATTTAAATTCAGCCTGATGGCCAAACTCTGAGCCAGGCCCATTTTGTATCTGCATCCTACTGGGAGCCCAGCAAGACTGCCTTCTGTGCGTGTCCAAGATGCCCCTTGTCACAGAAGGCTCTGGGGTTGGCACTAGAGGGTAAATGGGAGGCCTAACACGAAGGGCAGGGGAGGTCCTAGGCTGTGTTCCCTGTCCCTGGGGCAGTACTCGCTGGCAGCACAGGGGCCAGAGTAGCTGATCAGACAGGAAGTCACTGTAGCTGCCTTCTCCTGGTCAGTCTCATGGGGTGGGGCACCCCTCCCCCTCAGGCTTGCTGAGTGCCTCTGCAGTGTGCTGGCCTTGAGCACAAGGCCACGGACGCCTCTCCTCCTGGTGTGAGGCTCTGGGAAGTGAGATGGTGTCTACTTCCCTTCACCTTGAGTTTGGGCCTCACTTTCACCACAGAGTTCAGGGGAAGAGAACTGGTGGTCTTGGAGAGTAGGCCTCAGCACTCTGCGGCTTCCCCGCTGCTGAGTGAGGAACGTGGTGGCCACGTCCGCTGCAGGTCAGGGCTGTGTGGATGGCTTCTTTGGCTCCCTGAGCACCAGCAAACTGCCAGTGAGTGAGGCCGGACTGGACATGTAAGTCCATGCCTGAGGATCTGTAGCCCAGGAGCAGGTGCCCGTGAAAGCAGCAGGAACATGGTTAGTCTTTAAGCTTTTATGTTTTGGTTGATTTGTGAAATAGCCAAGACTAACCGTGACCCACGGTACTGGAGATACTTCCCAAGATAAGAAAACAAACTTCCTAAGAACTCAGAGTGGAGCCTCAGCGTCAAGCCATTTTGAAAGCTCTTTAGTTCAGGTTGATGTTCTGATTCTCCATTGTTACAGAAAAAAACACCCAACCAGCTGAGTGTGGTGGCACACACGTGTAATCCCAGCACTTAGGAGGCTGAGGCAGGAGGATCGGTGTGAGTTTGAGACCAGCCTGGGCTACAAAAGTGAGCTCAAGGTCAGCCTGAACTTCATAGAGAGACCCTGTCTCAAAAAGACAAAAAACAAAGAAAAACAAAAACAAAACAAAACAAAACAAAAAACAGAAAAACCACCCAGAATTTAGTTTAGATGAGCAACAACTAGAGTCTATGGACAGAGTGGGGGTGGTTTGATTCTTACCCCATAGCATCTGGGGCCTCAGTTGGAAAGATGTGAATGGCTGGGAGTGATGGGAGCAGTGTAGGGAGCATCCGGTGAATTCTCCATCCGGTGGCTGAGCTGGGATGGGTTTGGATAGGTTTTCCATGGTGTTGGCGCAGAGAAATAGGCAGAAGAAAAAAGGGAAAGGGGCTTTATTTTCTTGGAGGACATGGAGAGAATTTGGGAAAGATAAGAAATTCTGTGGATTAGAACGAAGGGAGGCTGAGGCTTTTATGGCCTTTTGCCAGGGGTGGGGTTTGAGGAGAATGTTCAGATTTACCTGAGGAGCTGATTGGGCCTTCCCTGAGGTGGCGGGACAGGTGGGAGGAAATTGCACCCTGGGCTGAGTTGAAGAATGGGGAGGTGGTCTTTGGGAAGATAAGCTGTTGTTTTACGGGCTTCAGCCAAATTAGATGACCACCATGATGACTCAGCAATTCTTAGCAGCTGCTGTCATTACCATCTTTTGGTTGGTGTATAAGGGGCGACATGTCTCTTAGGCTACTTCCTGCTGAACTTGAGTGTCATCTTGGGGGTGAGGGAAGTTGACAGGATGACAGTTTATGCCCACATAGAAGCTAGTGCCAGGTGTCTCTGCTAGGACAAGAAGTTTATCATTAGTGACAGCCTGCATCAGAGACTGAAGAAACCTTGAAAAGTTTAAAAGGACAGCATGTTATGAGTACATGCCATCATAATTAAAGGACACAGGACAGGAAGCAAGAGGGTGGGGGGTCTATGATCTGACTGTCATTTTACCATGACCATGTTGAAGGGGAGAAGTATTGATCTTTAGTTTTTTTTTTTTTCATCAATGTGAGGAAAGGGAGTCAGGGTCATCCATAGGACCTTGACACAACTGTATTGAGAGGCCTCATTAGAAGTTTAGAAGAAGGTGGCAGGTTTGAGAGCACTACAGGTGGAAATAGTGACAGAAGGATCCACTATGAACATTAAGTGTATTTGTTTTTTTCTTTTTTTAAACTTTATTTATTTATTTATATTATGGCCAGCTCAGCCTGCCCTGCGGGTGAGGTTGGTGCAGCATGTGGTGCTGGAGAATTGAACTGAGGTCCCTGCGGTTACCTAAGCTTGCCTAAGCAGTCATTTTAGAGGACTGAGTTATCTCACCAGCCTCTTAAGTGTATTTGTTATATAGTGTGGCAGATGCTATGTGGTGATACACGGAGTCTGTCGGTCAACTATGTTGTCTATAGTTTTTTAGAAAGGTAGAATTCTGTCTGAAAAGATGGTCTCTTTTTATGTCATAAAATCCCCACCGTATTGCAACCCTGAAAAGAAGTATATAGGGTAGATAAAAGGCTGAGTTGGGTTGGGTAAAAAGAGCTGGGGCCCTTAAGAGGGACTGTTGTAGCTTGTGAAAGGAGGAATGTATAGGAGCTGTGGGGTCAAGGAGTTCTAACAAGGAACATTTTGTTGTTTTATAGAGAGGCTGTGCGAGTGAAGCAATGTGGGAACCCAGAGTCAGAAAAAATTAGCCAGACGAAGGAAGGAAGGATAAAATCTGTTATTTTGTGGTGGGTACCTAAAGGTCACAAAGAAGGGCTTTGTGGTCAGCAGTGACTACACGAGTAGTGGGAGTGAGGGTGAGTCTTAGATATTTGACTTTTGGTGAAGCTATCTGAGCTTTGGAGGGAGGGACCCTGTAACCTCATCCTGACAGAAAATTGAGAAGAGTAGCTGCATGTTTTAGGGCCAGGGCATGAGAGGGGTAGCAAAGGAGGTCATTGATATATTGAAGGAGTGGCTGGGCTAGAGACAAAGGGTATCGAGATCAGCAGCAAGAGCTTGGCTAAAGAAGTGAGGACTGGAGCTGGTGAGATGGCTCAGTGGTCTAAAGCTCCTGCAGGTGGCTACAGGGACTGGGGTTAGATCCCTGGCACCATATGCTGTGCCAGCCCTGCCCTCAGGGCAGACTGAGCTGGCCATAAAAATAAATATACAAACAAACGAAAGTTCTGAAACAAGAAAAATAAATAAATAAAAGTTAAAAAAAAAGTGAGGACTGGAGCTGGCGAGATGGCTCAGTGGTCTAATGTGCTTGCTTAGGCAAGCTCAGGCAACCTCAGAGACCTCCACTCGATCCCCAGCACCACATGCTGTGCCAGCCCTGCCCTCAGGGTAGGCTGAGCTGGCCATAATAAGAAAAGATGAAGACTACCTCTAAACCCTTGAGGCAGGACTGTCTATGTGAGCTGTTGAGACTGGAGTATCTGGATCAGTCCATGAGAAGGCCAAAAGGGTCCTGGCAGTCTGGGTGTAGGGGAATGGTGAAGAAGACATCTTTAAGGTCTAGGACAGTAAAGTGCACAGTGGAAGGAGGGGTATGAGGGCATAGCACAGGGGTTTGGCACCACCAGGTGAATAGGAGTAACCACGTTATTAATAATTCTGAGCTCTTGAACTAGATAATAGGAGCCATTGGGTTTCAGTACAGAAAGAATGAGGGTATTAAACAGTGAGTGGACAGTTTTAAGAAAACTATTGTTAAGGAGGCAGAGAATGATGGGTTTGAGTCTCTTTTGATGTTTAGAGGCTATTAGGTATTGGAGAGTGTAGAAAAACACTGTAGGATCTTTGAGGCACACTAGTCTAGGAATAGCACGTGTGGCACGAGTGGGACTGGAAGTGTTTCAGAGTATATGGTCAACAAGGGGAGAGGGAGGGAGGAGCTGGCTATGCATTGAGGTTGGGTTCGTAGGATATACACTGTGGGAGGGAGAGAGAGGTGAGAGAGAGTGAAGTTTTTGGAGGAGGTCTCTCTCCATGACGGAGGTATGGGATCTATTGAGATTGCAAGGAAATTTTGAGTAAAGAAGTGTCTGAAGTTAGCGAGAAAAGGGCCTGTCTGAAGGGGTCATGTAGGTCGGCCATCAACACCCACTATGGAGATTGTAGAACTAATATGATGACGTTAGAACTCAGGAAGAACACTACATGTGGTCTCTGTGTCAACAAGAAGAGTTTTCTTTCTTTTTTTTCTTTTTACCTGACATGTCTAGCAAGACTTGGGACTCTTGACAGGTATGCTTTGATGTAGGCCATGGAACCCAGGCTCTGTTTTTGCTCTTCAGCGGCAAGGCCAAGCAGGTCAAGTACACGGATCTGGCGGTAGTGAGGTTTTCTGTGAGGGCAGGGATTGGATGACTTACCTGCTCTCTGGCAGACAGGGCATCCGCACTTCCAGTGACCCTCGAGCTTGTAGATGTCCTAGTGATGACTATAAGTTGGTGTAGGCTCATGTCTAGTGTCTTTCTTCACTGCACTTGGCTTGGGTGGCAGCATTGTTTAGGCTCAGCATTACCTTGTTAAGGTCCTGTTTTGTCGGGAGTCCCAAGTGTCACAGCCAAAAGTTGGCAGTGTGTATAGTTAATTTTGGTCTCTGTTATTGAAGACATGGAAAGTTAGACTAAGTAAGTTTTCCTGCAGAGTTTGAGGGCCAAGATTTACTTTTTAGCTTGACATGAATGTCAGGAATAGACAGGGATGTAAAACAGGAATTACTAAGTTTTTTTTTTTTTTGAGAATTTGTGTCTACATTAGTATATTTAGTTTGGAGTAGTACACTTGATTATTAAAATTTTATCTGAGTATCAAGTACCTTGAAATATAAAGCGTAACCAGAGAACTATTATTTTTTATCAACCATGGACATTTTAACAAATAAATCCCTGTAGAATGTTAATGGACAACAGTTATATAATTTTGTAGAGATATTTGACATCAATAGTTACACATAGCAGTGTAGCATAAGTCATATGAAATCCTCATTTTGATTTAGCATCTCTACATGTACATAGGATACATACCACATAAATTTCAGATAGAAAATTATTATTTGGCTGATAACTTCACGTTGACTTTTTAGAAGGCATGAATATGTTTAATATATTGAACATCTTTTGTGAGAAAACCTTATTTAACTTTAGAAAAACTTTTTCTTTTAACCAATGACCAAATTATTGGAGGTGTCTTTTAAGGAGATTCTTGGGGGCTCTGTACTGATGAATGAAGGCTGGCCACCCTCTGTTCATCAATCAAGAGCACTTGGGAGGTAGCTCAGTAGAATAAGCACTTGCCTCATAAGTTCAAGGGCCTGAGTTCAATCCCTGGTTCCACCAAAAGAAAAAAAGTAAGTTAATTAAGAAAAAATAAACAATCCTACATCAATCAAGAATCCTGTCCAACAACAATCTTTCCCCATTTTAATGGTTATTTAATTATAAATTAATTTTGATATTACCTAGACCAGCTGGTAACTCAGGAGAAAGCATGCTTTTAAGTCTATATTTTATTTTATTTTTTTTCATGATTTAATACTTTTATTATTTAAATTTAACAATGGTTATATTACATATTTTCAAGTCTATATTTTAGAGCTCAAATAAAAAAGGAACAGTTGTTTGCAGAATGACATAAAAACAAACAAGTACATACAGGACACACAGACATCTTTATGAAGTGAGAGTCAGTCGAATATACTTCCGATCATGCTAAATTATGATTTTTTAGTTTGTAATTATGAGAGACCAGTCAGAACTTTTTTAGGTCAATTAGCAGAGATCTCATAAGAATTTGGAAAAAGGTAAAAACCTCTCATTTATACATAATGTGTTAATTTTAAGTTTAATATAGTGCATCAGGTTTGAGTAGGAGCAAACAAACTGAGCAGAGTGTAAGGATTAGGCACAGCACAACAGAGGAGCACTGACAAGGTAGGAGTCCTGGGACTTCGAGACTGCCTGCAGAGGTGACTGGCAGGGGCAGGGGAGTGAGGAGAAAAGAAGCCAAGCATCAGGCGTGACTGGAAAGGGCAGTGTGCTCACAGGCTCCGCGGGCTTTAGCTTGATGGATAGCAGAGGGGAGGGGCACACACTGTTGGGGAAAAAAAAATGAGTTATTAGTTTTTTTGTTTTAGAGTGAGATTTTGGAAGAAAAAGACTGCGATTGGATTGGAAATTGGTGTGGGGTTGGCGGGGAATGTGAGGAATGTAGACTGAAGGGCAGATGCCAGGAAGGGAGGGGAGGGAGCAAAGGGGCATCTCTGGAGTTTCTGGAAGTTAAGGAGGTTAGAATTGAGGGGCCTCAGCTGGGGCTGAGGCAGAGCCATGGAGGTGGCAGTGGCGGCGCAGGCAAGGGCTCGGTACAGTCTGCTCTGTCCTTGATTTAAGAGACTATGGAGGGGCTGAGGAGATAGCTCCGTGGCACAAGTGCCTGCCTGGCAAGTGCAAAAGTCGTGAGTTCAAACCCTGGTCCTGCAAAAAAGAGACTATGAAGAGACATTAAGAGTGGGAGGGAGGGATGCATCCTTAAAGAGAAAACAAAACAAAACAAAAAAGCCTGAATACAGCAAATATCCTGCCATTTGCCCGGGTGGTGACAGAAGATTTTTAAATTTAAATTTGGAGAATTAGTGGATCAAAAGTATTTTGTAGGTCACTGGGTTTTACCATCTAGCTTATATCGTGGTCAAGCAGTCTGATAGTAAAAAATTAATCATTTAGGCTTGAGATAGCCTCGAAGTCCAAACACCAGTGTGTTTTGGTGGGTGGGAAGGAATATTTCCCAAGTGACTGAATTAAAAGGTGAGCCAAAGATTAGGGCAAAACCCCAACCTCACTTCCCACTAAAAAGCCATCGCTTTTTAGCCTGGAGTGAGTGTGAGAGAGAGGGTCAACACCCACTTTATCAGTCCTCACTAGAAAAAGCGGGGAGCCCAGGACCAAAAGGCCAAGGACGATGGGTTGGGAAACTGACGTGAGCTCGCGATTTTCAAGATGAGAGGAAGACACGAGATGGGATTCCCGAGATGAGTTTTGGGGCTCACCTGTGTGAATAAAAATTGGCCAGTGTTGGACGTGAGCTAGCAACGGCAGGCTGCAGAGGCAAAAGCAGAAGGCGGTTCCGAGAGGGACCTCAAAACCAGCGCACGCGATGCCTCGGGAGCCTAGAACTCCCCGTTCCAGGTTATGACACCAAATGATAGGTTTTCCACGGCGCGTCACAGCAGAGAAACAGGCAGAAGGGAAAAGTGGAAGGGGCTTTATTTTCTTGGAGAACAGGGAGAGAATTCAGGGAAGACAAGGAATTCTCTGGACTGGAACAAAGGGAGGCTGAGGCTTTTATGACCTTTTGCCAGGGGTGGGGCTTCAGGGGGATGTTTAGATTTACCTGAAGAGCTGATTGGGGGCCTTCCCTGAGGTGGCGGGACAGGTGGAAGAAAATTACACCCTAGGCTGAGTTGGAGAAGAAGGGGGAGAGGGTTTTTGGGAAGATAAGCTGTTGTTTTACGGGCTTCAGCCATATTAGATGACCACCATAATGATTCAGGAATTCATAGTAGGGCCAGAACCTATCAGGTTTCAAGGGTGGATCTGACTGAGAGTTTCCAACCTGTTCTAGGGCTTTTTTACGTCATCTCATCTTCCTGACAGTATGACCAGCTTTGGGTGGGTGGACTGTGCTTATTAACTGTGACATGTCAACTTGACTTGAGCAGGACCTGCCTGGCTGATTAGCAAAGTCCGGGTGTGTCTGTGGGTGATGGAACTTGAGGGGAGACTACCCATCCCGGACATGGATGGTACCAACCAATAGGCCTACCTATTGATGCCAATAGGCACCAATCAACAATCTGGACAGAATAAGAAGGGAACCGAGAAGGGAGCCTTGGCTTTCTTTGGGAGGAGCTCTGGTCCTCACTGATGGAGACCACTATGAAGCAGCTCTGAACAGGACTTAATCAATCAACTTTCTATGTTTACTTGTGAGTCACGGGTCCCTATGGAGGCCATGAGGCCCCAAAGGATAAGACATAGCCACAGCTAAGGACACCTGGTTCCCCTCAGTTAGCTAGATAAAGACTGTAGCTGCAGGCATCTTACTCCTGGGTGGAGACCCTCCTGGAGATAATATCTTACTTGGAAAAGCAGTTGAGTGGATTTCTAAGCTCCTTGGATGCCTCTACCATTCAAGGAAGAGTCCCTCCTTTCTTTCCTATTTCCTCCCTTATTTTGATAACTAAATCAGTACAGACTGCCTAGAGAAGTTCTTGGTCTTAACCTCCAGAAAGTCTCAGCGAGAGCATTGTTGATCCTCCTGGAGCCATACTATCATTCCATTTCTCTTAAGCCTTCACCATCCACCTGTTTGGGAGATTGCAGTCTTGATCAGTCTGCAATAACTAAGGAATACTGTTATTTTTTTAAATTAAAAAAATTAATTTATTTGGTACAGGATCTTGCAACACAGCTCAGACTCACAGAGATCCTCTTATCTCAGTCTCCTCAGTTCTGGGATTACAGGTGTGCACCTGTCTTAGTCACTTTTCACTTGTTGCTGGGACAAATACCCGACACCTAAGATGAAGGAAGGAAAGGTTTATTAGCTCACAGTTACTGGAGGTTTCAGTCCATATTTGGCTGGCCCAAGGCTGAGTGGTACAGGGCAGAGAGCATTCAGTTCATGGCAGCAGAACAGCAACAATATGGCATCAGAGGTAGCCAACTAAACAGGGCAGCAGAGAGCAACAGCTACAGCTTGAGTCTGTCTCTCTGTCTCTCTTTATATTGCATTCAGGCTCTCTGCCTTAGGATATCCACCCTGGAACACACCCATAGTCTCAGCCTTACTCAGACCGATAATCCCATCAGTACTAAAACATAACCCCAGGGGTCACAAATCAAGCCTCAATCTATAGAAGCCATGCCCCATGATTGCATGAGGCTTTGGGGGGACAATTAGACATAAACCATAACAGTACCACCATGCCAGTTTCTGTTGCCAGTACAGGGGGCCTGGCATGGCATGTGGCACCAGGGATCAAATCTGGGACCTTGCGCTTGGCAGGCAGGTGCTTAGACTGCTGAACTACCTCTTCAGCCACTAGGGGATAGTGTTAGTTTACTACTGCCTTTAGATGTCGGTCTCCAGCACAGATGCTTCAGCATTCTGACATGGACTCTTCAGCCTTTCAATGTAGACTCTTCAGCCATCCAACACAAACTCACAATGCTGACTACAAACAGCCTCCACCTCTTTGACTTTCAATTGCCACTGGGTTCGCCAGGTCTTTGACGAGCAGATGGTCATTTTGGATTCCACAGATAACCATGGGGACTTATCCTCTCTGATCCTGGTATACAAATCCCTTGTATAGTTATAGGTATATTTTACATTGATTCTGTGTTTCTAGTAGACTAATAGAGAGGCTTCTTGCACAGCATTAGGCCCCATTGGAAGTACTGTAGCTTCTGCCATGCACAATGATATAGAAGAAATGAGTCTCTCGACCTGAAAGGTACCTGGAGGAGTTCATGTTCTCTGAAACTGCGGAACAAACAGAGGTGAAGAGCAGAATATTTATTGAGGGAAAGAAAGCTTGTGTCCAAGAGAGGGACAGAAGGGGGGCCTGAGCTGGTTACTCAGGAAGTTGTCTTTTCCAGGGATTTTATAGAGCAAAATCATGTGGTGAGGCAGGTCTAAGGTGAAAACCATGGGAACTCACTTGGGTGGGCACGAGGTGGGACAAAACTATGGTCAACCAATGAGGTTACAAGCACCATTGCTCCGGTAAAATTGGTTAAAATCGGGATCAAATGGGAAAGCAAGTCACGAAGCAAGTGGGGGCAAGAATATAGAACAAGATTTCTTCCTGTTAGGTTTGGGTTAGTCACTCTTTCAAGATCTCTCAATATGGTGACTGATACTTATTTAGCATATCAATCCCTGATGTCCGTCATTAGGGAAGTGTGTAGCTGTCTTTGTTTCCTCTTTTGTCTTGAGGTCTGGCCCATACAGGAGTGTCTGTCTCTTCCATATTGTCTCCTTGAGGGCCAGGCCCTATCTGACTGCTTGTAATATTTCTATCTAATTCAGCAGCCTACAACAACACTACTGGTCCAAGCAACCACAGTTCTGCTGTGTTCAAAGAGAGTAGATGTAGACGCAACCTCTCTACAGGAGGAAAATTTCTGAGCTAGTGTCTCACAATTATGAGTACAGATGGTGCTCAAAACTATGCCTGAGTTCCAGGGTCCACATCTGGATCTGACCCATTCCACTCTGTCTGCCTCGCCCCTGGCCTTTGGTCCTCTGTCACAGAGGTGGAGATGATAAGGAAAGGCTGGAGTCCTGCTGGTTTCCCGGATCATCAGCTGATCTCAGTCTCTCTGAATCTAAGACTGTCGCCGTCTAATGGCACATAGTCATTTTCTTAAAAGCAACAGGAGCAGCAAGTGTGGACGGAGCTCGTGGGCTAGAGCAACCTGCTGGGTGCTGAGTTTGCCTGATGCTGTGAGACAACCTCAGCTTCCGCAGTGATGGCTGAACTGGGCACTCTGCTATCCTGTCCTAGTGGGCTCACAGAGATCCCATGAGACCCTGTCCCTCAACAGAGAGCACCTCCTCTGGGCTGGGCTAATAAGAAGGAGCAGTGTCAACCACAGAACCTGTGTAGGGAAGCTTGCACTGTCACCTATTCTTTCTGTCTAGACTGTGTATGGCCTTGGCAGGTGTTCACTGTTCCCCAGAACCTGAGAAAAATTTAGTCTTAGGAGTCTGGGACTCAAGGAGGTGTCCTCTAAATGAATGACCTTATGGGGCTCTGTCCTAGCCCAGGAAAGGTCTGTGTCTAAGAGTTCTTATACGTTGGGTTCTCAAACAGAAGCCAGACTAAAATCCAAAAATGAGAATTTAAAATGAGCCTTTATTATTGAGCCCAGGGCCGCCAGTTATTTCTCATGCAGGAGAAGAGTGATCGACCCCTAGCCTGGGAAGCAAGGAACTTTTAAAAGGAAAGTCACGTGACTAAGGGGTCTTTCACAGTTTAGGACATGTGTTACTTGGTCGTGTGGGGGTTGGTTGAGTAAGCTGTTTTACAAGATACATCTTAAGCTAAGTATGTTTACAGGACTTAGGGAATGGAGGGAGACCATTACTTAGTTACTCCTTAAAACAACCTTAAAAAGAAGGTGAGAGTATATTCCTTAGAGTAGGTAAAAGGAAGCGTAAGGGAACCTAATAGTTTTCTACAGTTATAGCTCAATATTCAGTTGACCCATTACATGTGGGTGGATTTTTAAAAAAATATTTACTTTTATATATATTTATTTTTTATACATTATGGCTGGCTCAGCCTGCCCTGGGGGTGGGGCTGGCACAGCATGTGGTGCTGGGGATTGAACCATGGTCCCTGCGGTTTCCTAAGCGTTCCTAACAGGCACTTTAGACCGCTGAGCCATCTTGCTGGTCCCACATTTGGGTGGATTTGGCAGCCAAGTTTCCAGCTGCTTTCTAGGCTGTGGGGGTGGCTTCCCAGCTATTAGAATGAGCATGCAGTCTTACCATGGATCAGGGCCGGGACCAGCAGACTGGAAGTTATTGAAGCGACCTCAGACCCTAGAGAGGGGAAGTGAGCTGCTGGAATAAACCTGCCCTCCTGGAGTTTTGTCACTGGGTCCCTGGAGATGTGACCTGATGCAGACCTGTTGTTCTCCAGGGGCCTCTGAGAAGAGGAAGAGGAGGCATCACCTCTAGGAAATGAGTCTCACCTGCTGCCACCCTCTGGGGCTCCAGATATGCCTGGGCATGTTATGAGCAATTAGCAGTCACAATGGCACAGCTGGACACCACGGCACTGCCACCCCAGATGCCTGGGTTTAGCTGCTTCATTGCTCTGGCCAGAGAGGAAAGCAGAACAAAAACATGTGTAATGGAGGGAACTGTGTGTGCTCAGGGCAGACACAAGGAGGGCGAGAGGTTCACAGGGGAGACAGCAGAGAGCAGCTTGCACAAGAAAGAAGAAGGAGGAGAGACGGCAGACGACAACTCATGTTCAGACCTGAGCCCAGGTCTTAACCCAGAGCCTGGTGTATGGTTGACGCTCAGTGAATGCTTCCATGGCAGTCTGGGACACCAGTGAGGGATCCATTTGCTGGATGAGAAGGAGCTGGTGTTTGTGGAACAGCTGCCGGCCACGCGGTGGTAGCTGGGCCCAGGCTTCTCCTGGGTCAGCTTGGTGAGGACCCCAGGAAGAGGCACAGCTGTGCTCAGAGAGGGTCAGATGTTGCTGATGTGGTGAAGTAGGTCTGCAGCGAAATGCTGTAGCTTAATGCTAGTTCGCACGAGACAGGCCTCTCATTAGAAAGTACATGGAGAAATATTTCTGCCTGGAAATCGATGGGAGCTCTTGGGAAGAATTACTAGCTAAATAACGAGGAGGGACAAGTCGATGGAAGCGAGCAGAGACGCTGGTGGGGGGCAAGCCACAACTCACCGCTGATTACTGGCCCCAGACACCGAATTGATATCACAGTGACACTGACATATGAGAGAACATGCAACGCCTGACAAAAGAGGCAGAAACCAGCTAATGTGACAGGGAACAAGCAGCCTCATCGGAGCATTTTCTAGCCACACAAGGGATGTGATGCTGGGAAGCCCCACCCATGCCCAGCAGTGAACTCCAGGGCTGGATCCCTGGCCAGGCTGTGCCTTTGCTGCTCACAGGCACCCTCTCTGGTCCACAAGTCCATTGCGCTTCCCACTCTGTACCCTCCACGGAGTCTGTCCTGGCCACTGGGGAGCCCAGGGCCCCAGGACTCTGGCCTCAGCTCCCTTCCTCTCAACAGGAGGAGGTCAGAGCAGAATGGGAGTCCTCACAGTTTACAGAATGGAGCTGTATGTCTTAGGTCCAGTCTCTTCCATGCCAGGTGACCCTGCATTTCTTTAGTACTTTACAGTTTGTAAAGCCTGTTCACCTGAGGGTTTCCTCAGTATAGCCCCAAGCATCAGAGCCTGAGTCCCAAGTTCAAACCCTACTTCTACTACAACTGACCCTGAGCAAGGCTGGTGCCTCAGTTTTCCCCCACCCATAAACATGACTAAGGATACTGTCTGCCTAGTAGGACTTCTGTGAGACTAACCCAGGGAAGCACATGGAACAGGCCTACGTGTGGGAGCCCTCAGTCCTGTCTGAGACCTTCATTGTCTTGCCCTTTATAGGTGGGGAGACTGGGGCTCAAAGAGAGGAAGTGGCCTCCTGAGTCCTCGCAGTGCAGGTCAGGGTGCAGACTCCTCAGCTCTGGCTTTGTTCTCATGGGGTCGTCATGGGGTCACTTCATCTCCAGAGCCTGCATGTGGAGGGTCTGGAACTCTTTGCTCTTGTCCATGTGGTGGCATTTACCCTACAGTGTCCACAGGAAGAAGATCTGTGGAGGGGTCCATGATAGTCAAGTACAGGCTCAGCATGGGGCTGAGCAAGCTGCCTGCACTGTCGCTTTCTGTCATGGTGGCAACCCTGTTCCTACCTCACAGAAGAGCAAGCCGAGGCCCAGGGAAGCTGAGCCCCACCTCCCCCACAACAGACCATGCCACCAGAGTCAGTTTGTTACCTCATGTCTGTTCCTGCCCCAAGCCCAGAGTCCCCACCGCTTGACAAGTGCGCTTTCACTCCTGTTCCCCACACATTTAATCCCCCATGGACCCCAGGGGAAATCTCATCTCCCAAGGTGCACACAGAGTCACCTGAGTCCCACAGAGCTTGACCCAGGCTCCAAACTCTCAGGGCTCAGAGAGGTGGAACAGTGGGCTGAGGCTACCCAGCGGAGATCTGTGGAACTAGAACCTGAGCTGGGTAGGGGAGGTTCCCACGGAGCCGGCAACACTTCTCTTTGACCTGACCTGGGCTGTTGTGTGCACGCGTGGGTGTGTCCTGCTGAGTGCTTTCATATACAGTATGCTATTTGTATATGCTGTGCTATGTGCACAGTGTCATGGTTATATGGCATGTTTATGCATGATATATTGTATGTGGTACACTGCATGATGTATGTGTTATGTGTTGTACTGTGTGTGTGATATGCTGTGCCTCAGTTTCCCTATCTAAAAAAATAGAACTAATGATATTATTGTCTTGTGGGGTTGTTGTGAGGATTACATAGGGAGAAATGCATGAGATAGGCCGATGGAATGGACTGGCAGGACCCAGCCCAAAGCTTTTTCCAGTGAAACCACCCATGACAGGTTGTTTTATAGTTGTCTTTTTTTTTTTTGGAGGTTTTTAGGGAAGAGTCTACAGGATGTTCAGGGTCTCATTACTAGATTGGACTCAGTGATCCACCTGTTTATAGCCTCCCAAGAGCTGGGATTACAGGTGTGCACCACCACGCTCAATCTCAATTGCCATCTCAGTGTGCCCCAGGGGCAGGGCTGGCACTGCAGGACTAGGGATCGAAGCCCTGGTACCTACGCCTGCTTGCAGGCACCTTAATCCACTGAGCTATTTGGCCAGCCCCATTTTTGTCTTTTTGAGACAGGGTCTCACTATGCAGTTCAGGCTGGCCTTGTGCCCACTTTGTAGCCCAGGCTGGTCTCAAACTCGCAGTGATCCTCCTGTTTCAGCTTCCTCAGTGCTGGGGTTACATATGCCAGGTTCCAGGAGTTACTCATGCCAGGTTTTAAGAAGTGTGTCACAACCGGGAGTAGTGATGCGTGCCTGTAAACCCCGGGTAGGCTGAGGCAAGATCACAAGCTCCGGCCTAGCCTGGGTGACTTAGCCACCCAGTGAGACATGGCATCAAAAGAGAAAATTAAACAACGGACTGAGGATGCAACTCAACATGAAGGCCCTAGATTCAGTGCCCAGTAATGCAAAAAGAAAAAAGCACCCCAAATATATCTGAGGCACTTCATATGCTGTGCGCTGTCTCCGAGGCTCAGACCCATGTACAAGGCAGCATCAGGCCTCTTCTCCAGGTGACAGCAGCAGTGGCGAGGAAGCTGAGGCTGCGGGGTTCCACAGTTCATCCTTTTCTCCACAGCCCTCTCTAAAAATGGACGACACTGTCCCAGACCTTGCCCAGCCAAGCTCCTGGCCCGAGAAGGACTTCCAGAGCCTTCCTGAGGGCGCAGGGTCTGAAGGAGAAGGTGCTGGAAGGAGGCTGCTGTCCTTTGGCCCCCAGCCACCGAAGGCCTGCTGAGGGTGACACCCAGGGGCTCTCGGCTTTCCCTTTCCCCCTCGCCCTCCTTCCACCCCTCATTATTCCTCCACTTGGGGGGTATTGGGTGCAGCTAGCTCCAGGACCGTGAAGCCCCAGCCTCACCCTGGAGCTCTCCCTAAGGCCCAGCCACCAGGACAATGGTGCTGGCAGGTGGTGTGCACCGGGCCACGTGGCCATGGGGGCCACGACAGTGCTGGAAGGTCCTGGTGCCAGGCGGCCTCCTTTGTCTCAAGTCTGGCTTCTGTTTCTCTCTTAGTGATTCCAATTTCGGGAGCGTTTTTTGTCCGCTTTTTAATTCCCTCGTCTCGCATTGTGCTCTCTCCGTGGGTAATCGGAGGCGTGCAGGCGGCTGAGTACGATTCATACATTCAAATGAAATGCAACAAAATATAATTGAACATATTTCTTTCATGTCTGAGCGGTGGATTAATTTCTCTGGCACATCCCTGCTCTCTCTTCTTTTTTGTCTGAGGTTTTCCCTCTGCTCTCCAGAATCTCTGGGGTTTGAATAGTCCCTGACCTCTGCTCTTCAGAGATAGGAATGTGACCTTTACTGTAGTCTGCATCTCCAGAGCTGAGGTGGGAGGGCTCACGGCAGGTGCCAGGGAGGTGAACTGTGAGCGTGTCTTTCTGGCTCAGAGACCCTCCTGGTGGCGGGTCGTCTGGTTGCTCTGGAGCTGCAGTGCTGCCTGTGGTTGTCACTGACAATGGTAGCAGCAACCATTGGGTTTCACCCAGTGAATGTTGGGATCGTCCGGGATGGCCTGGGCACGGCCTGGAGCTTGGGCTGCACTCAGATGGTGCATAGGAAGCTTCACACACCTCAGCTCCCTCACTGCATCACCCCGGTGAAGGACCCAATGTAGCCTGAGAGTTTGCTCCAGGATTAAATGAAGGGAGGCCTGTTAAAGCACTCAGCAGCGCCTGGCGCTCCCACACTGGTCCTGGGAGGCTGTGCCATCCACTCATTCGCTCCTCCAGCCCACTTTGAGTGCCAGGCCTCAGGGAGAAGAATAAATTCTCACCACGGGAACAGCTCATGGTCTGGTGTCGAGATTGAAGTCAGCTCAGCACATGAGATGTGGCTGCGTCTGCCAAGAGCTGGGAGGGACCCATCAATCTGCACCCACGGGGGTCCAAGGAAGCTGAGTGGAGGAAGTAGGGCTTGAGCCCAGCCTGAAGGGGACTTGAGCTCCAGGACATAGGAGGGGGAAGGGCACACAGAGGCCTGCAGGGTGGGGAAGATGATGATGGTGGTGGGTGGTGCGGTCCATGGTCATGCTGTGTGGACCAAAGTGGGAGGCTGGGCAGGCCTGGTGGGTTGGGTGAGAGCGCAGCACACCTGAGTTTGACCTCCATCAGGTCAGTGCTGGGGAGCCCAAGATGGCTGGGGAGGGGGTGGGGCACAGTGTCAGAGGCGGGTCCTTCCCCACAGGGGTGGCCTTGGGTGGAGATCCTTTTTCCTCCAGGGAGACAAAGTGTCCCCAGTTGCTCCCAACTGAAGCCTGCACCTGGGGCTTTACAGGTAAGGGTTTTGCGCTATCCCTGGTGTGGCCTCAGGGCTCATAGGTGGAGGCATGCCACTGGGTCCCCCAGGCTGTGGTGCAGAGCCCAACCCCCCATATCCTGGTGTTTATCTCCTTAGTCCCTCTTCTTTGAACAGAGTTGATTCGTGGGTTCTTCCTCCCTCCCATCAGCATTTACTGAGCACCTACAGCTGGCCAGATGTTCTTCCAGAGGCCATAAACAGACATCCATGGGCCGATGCTCACAGCCCAGGAAGGGGGCAGGTGTCACCAGACAATCAGGGACCATGGATCAGTGTGCCAGGGACCAGGTTCTCAGGGCTCTGAGAGACCATGCCTAGGCCTGACCTTGTCAGGAAGGCTGGGAAGATGTTGGGTAATAGAGGGGATACTGGCTCTGGGATCCGAGGGGTGGGCAACTCTGGAGAGAAGAGGAGGAAGGGTGGAGCAAAACGTACAAAGGTCCTGGGGCACATGGTATGGGGGCGAATTCAGAGCCTAAGGTGTCCCTGAGACCTGCAGACACTGCAAAGGAGTGGATGGACTTGGGGGAAGGGGGAAATGTTGAGGGTGACCCTGGGGCTTCCTGGTACGGAGTGAAGGTTCCAGTGCAATCAGACCCTAGGCAGCCAGGCTTGGCAGGGAAGGTCATGGACACTGAGGCTGTGTCACTTTGTACTTTCCTTCCCTTCCCAAGCAGGAGAGATGTCTCTTTGCCCTTTTTGGTACAATGTCGTACCTTCACCTTCACACTTTGCTCCTCTGCTCATGCTCCTCCGGGACACATTTGTCAAGGACACACAGCCAGAGCTCACAGAGAAGAGGTTTGCTACTGTACTCGTTGCCTGGCTGGGATGCACCCAGGACAGCTCTGCTGGCCCAGGTCCTGCCTGATCGCCACTGGCCAGCAGCTGCCCTGCCTGGAATCTGTCAAAGGTCAATGATGTTTATCCTATGGATTTTTAAAAAAGAGAGCTCAAAGAGAGGTTGATGGATACGTTCTTCACCACCACCCCCTTTTCCTTCTTTTTAAATTCTGGGTTTTGCCCTTTTGTGTTCCCTGAGATCAGCAGGGGTCTGCCTCTGCCCCACCGGGGGCCATCTTCCAGGGTGGGAACAGGTGGAGGTGGCACTGGGGCCGAGGTGACAGCAAGGAAACCTGTCAGCCCTGTGCTTCCTGCTGCCCTGCCCCGGGGGATGGTGAGCTCCCCATCACTAGTGGGGTCCTCAGAGGCTGGGCAACCCTTGGGGGGGGGACCTTGAAACATCGATGCCACACCAGGGACAGGACAGGGATGTGGTTTTCTCTGCTGATGCCCTGTCCATCTTCATTCCCCCCACCCCCCAGCAGGAGGTGGACGATGGGGAGGGAGCTGATGGGTGCTGGGCTGGGTGCCGGGATCTGGGCCTCTCTCCAGCTTCAGCTCCTTTCCAGCCTTCCCAGCCCTCGAGGGACAACCTGCGTCTCTACTTCACTGAGGTATCCTGAGGTTGAGTGTAAGGCAGGAGCTGCAGAGTCAGGTCTTGAACCCAAGCCTGGCGGTTTCTTCCCAAAGAAGCCCCCCTTCTGCAGCAGCACGGGCTGCCCTCCGCTGGGCGCTGAGCCGCCTTCCTCCCACTTTGTATCTCATTGAGTCCTGATGGGACCTCTGTGGTAAGGACATGGTGACACCCTACTCCGTCTTTCACAGGAGGAGTGGGTAGGCTCAGAGATGTTGAGTAACTTGCCTGTGCACACACAGCAGGAGAGTAGTGGCAGCTGTATTCACTCTCAGGCCTGTGTTCTATGGAATCTGCAAAACCCCTTGTGCTCTGATCTCTTACTCTTGGCCTTACCCATCCCTATCTAGAAGTTCTTTCTGTGGTTTAACCCCTTGCCACCACTGCCCTACTGCTGTGGTAGTATAAGAACAGGTGACAAAACTCTGAAGGCAGCGGAGATTCATTCATTCATTCATTCATTTTCATTCACCTGCAGGTCTCTGGCTGATGAGTGGATGAGCAAATGAGTATGCAGTGCATGGTCAATCTGCTGTGTGGAAGGGAGTGGCTAGGCTGGAGTGGTTGGGTAGGAAGTGGAAAGAGATTAGGCAGGAGGAGGCTGCAGCCATCAGATAATTTCTGGAGAGGATGCTAGAATGTCTGGAGGGGAAGGAGCGGGTTACCCACACAGCCTTGCTTGGGGAGACAAGGTGTGTGATCTCCGTGTGGCAGATGCAGACCTCCACGTCAGCCTCCCTCTTCAGCCTCTCTCGTGGAGGGCCTGCTCCGAGAGTGTCACACAGAGCTGAGGCCTGGCTTGAAAGCGCTGTGTGCAGTGGGGGCATAAAAAATGAGTGTATCCCTGGGGTGTTCTTGTGAGCAGCCAGACCTGGGGTTGGGGGGCAAAGGGCGTTGTCCAATCCCCAGTCTGCCCTCTGATGCAGAGTCAGAGGCAGGGGCTGCAGGTGGAGGCCCCAAGCAGCTTCCACTGGAGGCCAGGCTTTAGGGTTATGACAGTACAAGGCTTTCCTTTGCCAGTCCCCTACCCTCAACCCCCGTCGCCCACTCTGAGGGCAGCACAGCAGGGCTTCCTCTACCACAGCCCATTCGCCCTCTAATAGCCCCAGACAGGATCTTTTCCAGACACCACAAATGTAGCACATCAGTGGGAAGAGAATGACAGATCCGTTTTGCCAAAAACCCAACTACGGATGGAACACAATTCTGTCAGGTGGTTAACAGCGTTCTCCTGGCCGGGTGTGTTTTTCTTCATTGCTTGATCTTTTCTGCTTATAAAATGATTTCTGCCAAACTCTTTGAAGCAGACTGTCAAGAGCAAAGCATTTTGGTGGAGACAGATCTCTTACTCTGGTGGCAAAATTCATTTGCAATGATCCTTAATCCAGTCTCCCTGAGGAGCCCGGTGCTGACATTTCACAGCCATTTGCCCTGAACGCCCTCTTTCCCCCTCCCCCATGGCTTACACAATAAGAGAGAATCAAGGCTGGTGGAACGATAATCATTTGGTTGCTTGCGACAGTTTTTCAGGGCAAATGGCAGGGCAGATGCAGCGTCGTCTATCAGTGTCTGTGTGGGGAAGGAGAAGGCTCCCCTGTCAGTGCCCAAGAGGGGTAGGCATGGTCACACTGTGCAAGCCCAAGTCTTGGGGAAGAGATACCCTGGCCCCTACTGAGCCAGCTGTGCCCGACCCCTCACTCTGCCCTCCACCTTGCACTTCTTTCACCCTTCTGTTCTGGGCCCTGCCACACTGACCTCTGCATCTGGGTCAGTTTGGCAAAACCCACAGGCCCTCGTTTCTCCGCTCAGGAATCATCTGTTCATCCGTTCATCCTCTGGTACACATCTGCTCATCATTTATCCATGTGTGCCATGTCCCAGGTTAGCTCTCAGAGCAGGACGAGGACAGAGATCTCTGCAAGATACAACTTCTGACCTCTAGGGCTCAGGGACTGGTGAGAAGCCCACTAGTACAGGCAAAATAGCTGGGTGCCTGCAGCTCAGATATTTAGAAGGAAAATAAAATAAAATAAAAAACTCCTTAATAGCGGCACAAACAAAGCATGGCTTGCTCTCCTGCGGTCAGAAGTCTGATGGTTCTGGCTTGGTTAGATGCTCAGGAATATTGACGAAGACCCAGGCACGTGCTCTCCTCCTTCATCCTTGGAAGGCTTGTATTTTATCCTCATCTTGTTGCCTCATGGTTGCAGGATGGCTGCTGAAGCTCCAGGCGTGCGTGTATCACACTGAAAACACTCAAGTTGAGAATTTGTGCGGTGAGGCAGAAATATATCTTAGAGTAGTCCCTCCACCAGTAGATTTCCCTTCATACCTTAATGGGTAGGTCTGGGTCAGGACCACCCATAAAATGATCTTTGGAGAAGAGGGAGAGGGTACCAGGCCTGGCTCCACCCACTCCAGGGCAAGTGTGGGTCCTCTGTTTTGGACTTGGTGCTGCAGAACAAGTCCAGGCTCTGTGCATGAAGTGGGAATGAGGGTGAGTGGAGGTGCTGGGGTGGTGCGTGGGATGCGTTTGAATGATCTTGGAGGGATCTCCCTTACTGGACAGGGAGAGACTAATGGGGAGGGAGGGTAGAAGAGCTAACCTGGGTCCCTGGCCCCATTCTGCATGAGATTTCTGACCTCTGCCTATATTATAGCTTTGTGAAACTGCCTTGCATTTTGACTGCTGTCCTGTTATAGTGGCTGCATTTCAGATGGTCCAAGGGGACAGCAGCTTGGCCTTCAGCTCCTTTTTTGACACCGAAGACTCAGCTTTCAGCGACTATGCACTTGCCCACCCTGGGGCGGACCCCTGGGACCCCCAGGCTCGTGTCCTCAAAGCTTCAGGTTCCTTCTCCAGCACTTCTCTTTCAACTGTCAAGTCCAGGAAACCATCCAAAGCCTGCTGAGACCTCCTGAGCTTATGGCTGTCACATAACGTTATTGGCCGTGATGGCAGCAGTGAAGTTATATTGGGTGATAGACACCTGCTGGATCTGGGTTCTGTGTCAATGCGTGTGGCTGCAGCAGCCGGCACTGGCCACAACTACCAAGTGACTCAAAGTGAGTTCCCATGGACACAGGGTGCTGTTCCTCTGCACAGTGTTGGCTCATAGGGACCCTGGAACCTTGGCTGGGTGGGTTCTGGACCCCCTGTCTTGGTAACTTTGCTCTCATTGCTGGGACAAAGTACCCGACACCCAAAATTAAAGAAGTAAAGGTTTATTTAGCTCACAGTGTGTGGAGGTTTTGGTCTATACTCGGCTGGCTCCAAGGCAGGGTGGGACATGGCAGAGGGCAGCAGTTCATGGCAGCGGAAAACAGCAGAGAGCAAAGGGCAGAGCAGCGGCTGGGGCCACTAGCAAACCTCTCTCCTCTCCTGATGTCCTGTTCAGGCTGTCCACCCCAGGGCGGGTGCAGCACTCACACCCATAATCCCAGCACTGAATCATGCATTAATCACAAACTCTAGAAGCCACCCGGATCACTGCATGAGGCCTTGCGGGGATACCTCAACACAAACCATAGCAGCCCCCTCTCCCTACTCTATGTCTTCCCCCTACATGTTCTTAGAGCTGCCTTTTGTTGCTGGGACATCTCTTGGTTGATTTTATATTCTCATTCCAAATCCTAGCAGACCAGGCTCAGTCCTGGTTCATGGTCTCTGAGCCCCCGATACCATGGAGGGAGACAGCAACCACATCCCCACATAAAACAGAACAGTGGTACTGACTATGTGGGCCTCTTATGATTTGATCAGGGTGAAGCAAGGGCCTGACCCTCAGCAGAGCCAAAAGGGCACAGACTCGGGAACAATTGCCTATGTCCACCACTTTTGAGCTGTGTGACCTTGACTCAGTTTCTAAACCTCTCTGAATATTTTCCTCCACAATATAGAAGGAAGAGGCTTACAACAACAGTGCCTCCTACATGAGACATAAGTTGAGACAACTTGCTGAACTACTGCAGTGGGACTGCCTGGCACCATGCTGGGCACACCACGGGCATTCAGCCAGTGCTGGCATTTCTAATTCCTTGCCCTGAGGCAGCGCTGCCTCCAGAGGCTTCTAAAGTTCTCCCTTCTGCCACCACTACACTCAAATATGCAGAAAGTGAGGCCAGAGACACTAAATTAAACTTTGGGGAACAAGGCACTACGCAGCCATACTAAATTATGCAGGGCAGACCATTAGAAAACAGAACAATCTGTAATAAAGAGCTAACTGAGTGGGACAGAGACTCAGTGTTCCAGGAGCTGGGAGAGAAAACGCAGCTTGGCTAAGGAGGGCCTAGCCAGCTGTTCTTGCTAATAACAGCAAGATTTCTCCATAATGTACATAATGCCACGTTACTGCGGGGCAACGTGGCAACCATGAGTCTACGTGGTCTACTGGGTATTCTGCCCTTAAAGATAGCGGCTATCACAGTGTTAATAGCTTTTTTCATTCTTTTGTCTGTCCATGCTCATCTTCATTTTTATACACATCTCAGTCAGGGTTCTCCTTGAGGAACAGACATAACAACAAGACGTACAAGTGTCTAAGAAATTACAAGATTAACTTAACGACAGGCCGCCACAGAGCTGGATGAGAAAGCCTGCAGAGGGCGTCTGCACCCTGGCGACCGATTCAGTGTAAGGTCTGGAGCTGACTGCAGTGTTGTGTGCACATTCGTGTCAGGAGGCCAATGGATGTGTGACAGAAGGCTGAAGGGTCCAAGGCGGAGGCCAAAGAGTCTGCTGTAGAAGCAACGACGTCCACACGAAGACCAGAGCTCCTCTGAGGAAGTGGAACTCTCCATCCTTCCTCAGTTCCCTTTGGTATCCTTCAAGTGATGAGTCATTCTGGGGTGGGACCCTCACAGCCAGGGCTGTGGAGTTGCTTAGCCCATTTAGTTAAGCTTTTCGCTTGTCAAGTTGGCTCAGTGTACCAACCACTGCGACACAGCTGTCAGGAAACGGCCAGATGTAAGGTAGTAACGAGAGTCCGCAAGAAACAATTCGAGCTGCTCCTTGCTCTCGCTACACACTTGCCTGGGTCAGAAGGGAGGGCCTGGCTCATCACAGACAGCCAGAGACTGTCACTGATGGAGGTGCCCTCATCCTTGTGAGGCACGATAGAAGAAACAAAGCTAGGTAGAAGGGAGCTGGGGGAAGACTGTGATTTCAAAACCATACTTTTAAGAAGACTGCAGTCTCAGAACATAATCAAAGTTACTCATGGTTACGGTGACTCTTTTTCCTTTTCAGCCGGAGTTCTAAGTTCCTAAGAGCCTAGAGAATACGATAGGTCCATAAATTGGGCTGTGCCTTTCTCCTGTAAATTGGGCCCTTGTTTTTTCTTCTGAAGCTATAGACTCACAGATCCCTCTGACCTCCATTCTCAGGAAGCAGCAATATTCAGGGCACAGTGTATCTCTACAACTTCAAATATGTGAAAATCGTTTGCATTCTAACACGGCCCATAAGGGCAATACACGTCCTGAATCATTGATCTTAAGGATGTGCCCAAGACCACATAAAAATGCCCAACCCAGTACCATAACACGTCTCGCCCCTTGTGTGCTCCCATTCCTGAGTGTATACTTATTTGATGGTCACCGACAATGTCCTGAATGCTTTTCCATAACAAATCAAGAATCTGGTCCATGAGTGGGGACAGGTTGAGGTCCCCAACTCTTATATAGTGAGATCTTCTTGGGTCTCATGGATGATATTAAGATGTCAACATCTCAGCATGAGAACTTATAATCACAGCGACAGGGAAAGAGGGACAGGAGAACTGAGCTCTGATCCTCAAGTACTCTCACTTTACTCCTCACCCCATTGGCCAGCACCAGTCTCCTGGCCTCCCCCGACATCAAGGCCAAGGGCACACACAGGTCCTGAAGGACAGCTGGACTGGGACTCTATGGTGTTTTCCAAACAATTGAGTACAGACACCTGGCTTTTGGGCTCCAGGCTGACCAGTTTCCATCTCCTGAGACAGTCCAGGAAATTGTCCATTTTGTTAATGCTCCATAGTTATTTAATGAACCTGCTATTTATATAATTTGGATGGCTTCATTTTTTTTTTTTTTTTTACTGTGATAAACAACACCCAAATTAGTATTTTCTTTAATTGTCCTCTATTTTGTTAGAAAAATCTTCTATAAAAAGATGTTGGGCAAAACAGTGCAAAGTTTAAAAAGCTACTAATTCTTAATGTTTGTAGGGTGAATAATTGTGACTAATCAAGCCACTTGTCCTCTTTTGCTGGCATGGCCATAGAGCCACCAGGAATGTCTTCAGAGAGGTACCAGTGGCCCAGGGAATGGTACCTGTCTTCTGGATCAGGTACGTTAGCCCAGTGCACCAGTCCTGATGTTGGCTCAGATAATCACTTTGAGGACCTGAGTCCCCTGCTATGTAGCAGGGGCCATAAGGCTCCCTGCCCAGATCCTTCCATAGCAAGCAGGACCTTCAAGTAGCATTGTGTATGTTGTCTGGGTCAAAAGTCACCAGAGCAATCTTCATCTAGGCAGTCTAGGCAGGAGGCAGTTATATGACAGCTTGGCATGGCAGGGCCGAGGTGGGCCCTGCTGCCTACGACTCTCCTTCTTCATATGGTGGCACCTGGATGAATCTCAGGTTTATGTGGTGAGAACCAGACACTTCCCGGGGGCACAGGTAGTGATGCGTTGGATTCCTAGATGTCCATCAGATCAGGCCCGAAGTGGGGAAATTCATCCATGCACAGGCACTACAATGAAAATAAGAGTGAAAACAAGAAAAGCCATCAGTCCTCTGTATTGAGAGAGACTCCGTGGGAATGGCCAGAGACTGGGGGCAGGAAGGGGCAGTGAAGGTGGAGTCACTCTGACCTGCCCCTGCCCCTGCCCCTGTACAGCCAAGACCTGAACCAGTGCCTTGTAAAGGTCCTCTGAACAGCATATACCAGGCTGTCCCTGAGTTTCTTGCTGATGTCAGCCCATTTTCCTAGCCAGAGATTTTGAGATTGAGGTCTTCAGGATGGATAGGGACAAGGCAATGAAAAATATCCTATCTCAGGGGGCTGTGGGGCTAGTGTATTGGGAAGAGTCTGGACTTAGGTAGAGCACAACTTGGTTAGCGACTCACTCGTGCCATCTGTGAATCTGCTCATGCTCCCCACAACCTTTCCTGTCTCCATTTCCTTCTGCTTGTGATGGTTAGCATTCTTTGCCTCTTTTTTGCTTTGTAACATGACAATGCTTTCTGTTGAGTCATTTTCATAAAGCTCCTCCAGGGAGATCCGCAGAGCAGGCTCTGCAGCCCCTTTTGCAGGAGGCAGAGATGATTTTGCAAATTGCAGGAAGTGATTGGAAATGAGAGTATTGCCCCCATGATTACCGTGGGGCTGGGAGTGAGGCTAAGGCACAACCCTGTCCTTGGTCATGGGAAAGAGGTGAGGGTGAAGGCTGGAGGTCAGGCCTAGAGTCAGGGCTCTGCTGGGTTCCTGGCTTTAGGGATCCACTGTAGGCTCCACCTAGAGCTCTTTCTCTCTCTGTGTGTGTATACATAGTGTGTAGATACACATAGCACACATATGCAGGCATGTATAGACACACTGATGTAGAGATACAAGGATACACACAGGGCCAAACAAACAGTCCCTCTACACGTGTGTGCACGCATGCATGTGTGCGCACACGCACACTCCCTGTCACCTAAGCATGACTCACACAAACACCCCAGCACAAATGCACACCCATGCATACATTCCTAGCACATTTAGACTTAGCCAAATTCAGAGACACAGGTAACTTTAGAAGCCTGGTTTGCAGGGGACAGTGAGTCTTAGACAGGGGAACAGGAGACTGAGTGTCACCCTGCTCAGTTTTCCTTTACAGGGAGAGGCTAAAAAAGGTGGCCTGTACCTGACCACCTGCTGCACCCTCCAAAGAACCAGGAAAGAAGTCTGAGCAGCTCCTACCCCAACCCCTACCCCTGGCCTTCTTTGATGGCCCTGAGCTGGTGGACACCAACAGCCCCCCATCTGGCTCCTTGGTCAGGAGTCAAGGGCCCCACTCCTATGGTGACACACAATGGGAGGGAGCCCGGCTGTGCAAAGGAGGAGAAACTGGGCTCCGAACCCTGGCTAAAGGTTCAACAGGATACCAGCATGACCAGCTGTCAGGTCAGTCTCTGCTGCCGTTGACTTCAGGGTGTGGGATTTCCAGGGGAGGAGGAACGGTTGTTGGGGCAGAGGAGCCTGGGAATGAGAGACATATGGGAACAAGGCTGCAGGAGCCTTGGTGTGGGCCAGGTAGGCAAGCATCTATCTGGGGTCCCTGTGGGGTTCTGGGTCTGGTGAGGCCAGGCCTCCTATAATTCCACAAGACCCTTCGGCCCTAGCGTGGGGGAATACCCTTCCACAAACTTCTCTTGGCTGAAGCTAGACAGAATGGCTTTCTGTTACTTGCGGAGAGCTCTAACTTGAACACCAAGGAAACTTATTTTATTTTTAAAACCACGTAAAAAAAACAAACCCTCTCCAACAGTGAGCATCTCTTCCTCAGATGGGCCTTGTCAAATAAAAAGAATCAAGCATTTGCAAAGCCCCATGAAAATTAAACCACAATATGGGCGCACACTTGTTTGACAAGTGATAATTAACTGCTGACGATATAATTTTAGTTTGGATGCAAATATGTTTTTCATTAAGAAGTCATCAAAGAAGAAGATGTATGAATGGCCCATACGTGCTGGAGAAGGTGCGCCACACCCGTGAGTCATCAAGGAAATGCAGATGAAAGCCACTCTGAGCTGCTACTGGGCAGCCGCCAGACAGGCTAAAATGGGAAGGACTGAAAATAACAAGTGCTGGTGAGGATGTGGAAGAACAGAATTCTCCCACCGTGCTGCTGGGCACAGAAAACGTTACAACTCGGGAAACAGACTGGTGGCTGACAGAGACACACACCGACCACATGACCCAGTCATTCTACCCCTGGGGTCTTCACCTAGGACTCTGGGATTGACTGAGTACTTAGCTTTTGTGCTAACATGATTTTCAGGATAGAGGTTGAATGTCTGTCAATTCCTCATGGGCTGGGCTTTAGCCCTGAAAACAACATTAGGATTGCGGACCCCTGGGCTGTCCCTCATGGACCAGGGGGCATCCTGCAGGAGATGACCTGGCGACTCTATCTCTTGTTAAAGGGCCAGTGTCCTCCTCTAGTTTGGCCCAGCTCTGAATATGTCTTGGGAGAACAGGCCGGTTGGGTGTTACTACTCCAAGCTTTCAGGGAAAACACTGGCATGCCATCCCTTTAGCTTCCGCTTCTGCCCAGACACTACAGGGGTCATATCTCAGTCTATATTTTAGAGGGGGAAACTGAGGCTCGGAGAGGTGGACTCATTTATTCAACGACACTGAGGTGGAACAGGGTCACACGGAAAGAGAATGAACCTCCAACTCTGACTTCAGGTTCATGCATGACCCCTGCCTGCCGTCCCTTCCTCCCTACTGTCCCTTCCTCCGTCAACACTGTGCAAGGGGTAGTACTGGAGATCGAACCTGGAGCCTTTATACTGAGCTTTACCCTCTGTCCTTTTTATTTATTTACTTTTAAGACAGAGTCTTGCTAAGTTGCTCAGGCTGCACTCCAGCTGTTATTTTTCTGCCTCAGCAGCCTAGAATGCTGGGATTATAGGCGTGAGCTACCATGCCCATTGATTCTCCCTTTTTAATCATCTCCACAACTGTCCTTGGACTTGGTCCCTGGAAGGACCCTGGGTCATTAAGAACAGGGAGAGGATTTATTTTCTGGCCCATGGAGGTCACACTCCTCTGAAGGCAGACATCTGCAGGACCCAAGATGCAGGTCCCAGGGGGAAGAGCCAGACCTCTCCAGTGTCTTCACTACAGACCAGGCCTCCAATCAGCGGAAAGTGCATTGTGCCTGTCAGGTATGCAGAGAGAGAGAGCTTGGTCACTTTTTAGAGAAGCTGCCTTGATTTCTCCTTTCCTTTTAGAACTTCCTCCTGTAAGAGGACTTTGTGCCGGTCAAGGTCATCAGAAGGACGTAACCATCTAAAGAGAAGGAAACCCTGCTTCTCTGCAGCGCAGCCTTCTGCAGCTCCCTTTCTTCTGGAAGCAGTAGGAATTCTCAAAGCACAGATGCACAGCATCCACATGGTGTAATGTTGTGCATGGAGCCAGACTCCACAGGCTCCGTCTGCAGGCATCTGGCAGAAAGCAGAAAAAGGCTGAGTCAGGCAGACACCCACTGAGTAAGACAGAGCATCCAGGGGCTTGGGCAGTGGGGGCCCAGCAGCTGCAAGGAGCAGATCAGGGGGCACTTTGTGGGTGATTATTTGTTTATCAAACAGCCTTTTGTTTATAAAAGCAGTTTAGAAAACTGCACGATAAGGCAGATCACTGAGTGTGCAGAATGAGACTCAGTTCCACTCTTAGCCTGGCGGGGGTTGGACTGGGACTGATACTGACCGTGGTGCAGGCCAGCCACGAGTTTGGGGGACCATCCTAGCTTACTAGGGGAGCTAACTGAGGCCCGGGTTAGGGATGATTTGCCTTGCATCCTGGGTCCTTAACTGTGACCTCGGTCCACAACAGGCCTCGGTCCAGGCCTCAGGGTGTCCCAGGACCATCTCAGTCATAGCCACCACCCATTCCTCATTCCCAAGCCCCAGGCCACACAGTAACCTTCCCACGCTGACGTTAATTACATCTCCCAGAGGTTAATTTGTAAGGAGACAGTGGAAATGTGTTATTTAAATAGTGATTATTAAAATCATCCTGGGGTTTTGCTACATAATAGGTAATTATCTGTAACATAATTGGGAAAACAATGTAGTCAATTCTATTTAGCTCTTTCCACTGACTCTGGAGTCAATCCTGAGGAGCCAGCGGCATACTCAACGGCATTTGTGATATTTGTTTAATCGTATTCTTATTACATCTAAAGTCACTTTAGGAACTTTCTCCGAGTGGAATGAGCTCATTTGTCAAGATAGATCCCAGATAGCAGAGTTGAGATGTGTTCCTTCAAGTGGGGCGTTTCTTTGTCTGTAAATTATAAGCTGTCATGTCCAGCCTGGGAATACTGAGCCATTTATCCATTTACACATTGGCACGATTATTTGTTGGTGAATTAAAAAAATAGTTTTGAGTATACTCATCCACTGCTTTGGCTACTGTGCTTGACAGTCACCCCACCAACATGCGTTATGCCGAGAGGCTTCGCCCAGCTCGGGAAACGCATGAACATGTGTCAGTGTTCACGTACAGGAAATGCACAGCTGACTCCCCATTCCACACCTCGGCTTTCCCCTTCCTATATATATATTTTTTAAATTAAAAAAGAATTTATTAGTCCATGTTTGCACTACCTAGCGCTTACAGTGTAAGGGACATATGACATCTTCGTTCTCTTTACTTCCCCATTGTTTTCTTCCTTCCATTGGCTGAGCTCTCCTTCATTCTTTTTTTCTCTCATCCCCTCATACACTCAGCTCCCCAGTGGGCTAGTGATATCTTTTTTTTACTCCTTCACCATTTAGGTCATTCATTCATTCATTCACTCACTCACTCACATAACAATGTCTTTTATTCCTTCCTTCCTTCCTTCATTGGTTCATTATTCCTTGGTTCATTCATTTCCTCAACGATTTGTGCAGTTGCCCATATGCTTTTTGGTTCATCCTTCAGCAATGAGTGATGGATTCCTATATGTCAGTGGTTCTCAACCTTTCTAATGCCATGACCCCGCAATACATTTCTTCATGTTGCGCTGACTTCAAACCAAAAAATAATTTTGGTGGCTACTTCAAAACTGTAATTCCAAATAAATAACACTTTCTGATGGCTTTAGGTGACCCCTGTGTTTTGGTCATTTGACCCCCGCTGGGGTCTTGACCCACAGGTTGAGAACCGCTGCTATACGGTATTGGATGAGCTGGCCTGGTGTGATTAGAGCCCAGCCTCTTGGCATATTTTGGGTACTTCAGTAAAAAGAATCTTGGGGGCTTATCTTCTTTAAAGCAAACTTTAAAAATGTTTCACAAGACTTACACAGAAGGAAGTGCAAGTGTTTGACCAGAAGAATTTTCTGAAATACACAAAACCCTGGAGCTGGCACCAAGATCAAGAAGGAGAATGTTACTGATATCCCAGAGATGCCCTTGTCCCCCTGCCTGCCACAATCCGTCTAAATCAGGACAATCAGCTCTTGACTTCTACCATCCCGTTCAACCTGTCTGTGCTCCAGAACTTCATGGTTAAGACATATGATGCACATGTACCAACATGTAACCAACTCTCTGTGATTAAGACTCTCATACACTGTACTGCAACACACACGCACTGTCTGGCACTCCTGCATGTCTTATTCCCATTATGTGTTTGGGCTACATGGGCAGGGTCTGTATCTTCTACAGAGTGCTCTTTTTTCTAGTCGATGTGTGATGTTTGTATATTATAGATGTGTGGAAAAATTTCATTTATCCACGTAAGTCTAGGTGAAGTGTGAACACTTGTCAGTGTCAGCTTGCTAGGAACAGTATCACTAGGGTGTTCCTGCACATGTGTTTTGGTAGCACAAGGATGAATTTCTGATGAGTGGCACTTGGGGGCGAAATCTCTGCCTCACACGTCACACACAGGCTTGGCATTTGCAGCTACCGCTGGGTGGGTTCTGCGGTTTCTTTTCCAATTTGCTCTCCTGTGAGCAGTGTGTGGGGGCGGCCTTTGAGCCACTCTCCCTGTCCTTGTCCTGACTGCTCCTTAGGCCGTGTCAGGCTCTGCTGGCTGGGCTGCTGCTCAGTTCTCCCTGTGAGTCTTTGCCTCTTTTTGAGGCTTTGGACTCTCTTTTCCCCAGGTACTGCAGTCAGCTGCTTGCAAGCCTGGCTTTGGAGACACATGCTTAAGCTACTCTGGGTGTTACTTCCTACTGTGGCCTTGCCTGGCTGCCTTCCCCTGCTCTGAAACTTCCTTGGGGGCAAGGACCATTTTAGGCACCTGACTTCTATCCTGGGGGAACTGGCCTATGGTAAGGCACTCTGCTAAGCGCTGGGGATCTTTCCCAAACCTAGCCTGTACTCATAGACAGGTGTTGGAGGGAGGGTATGATTTTTTTCTCCTGGGGATCAAAGATGGGCAGTTGGACCTAAGAGGAAGAGATGGACAGAGGAAACTTCACACAGAGAGAGCACATAGCGACTCACATTTGACTTACTGGGAGAGCTGATATCATGGGACAGATGGTAGACCCGGATTCAGATTCTAGCTTCACCACATCCAGCAGTGTGCCTGGAAGATACAAGCCCCAGTCTTGGTAGTTAGGCTACATTGAGACAGTGGCTGTATAGCCAGATGTTCAACTGACTGTTGAAATCTGCTGAGCAGGACCCTGGAGGTGGAACGTGCAGAACTGAGGGTGCCCTTGCTCAGCGATGGCCTTTGGTGGCTGCAGCCAGCCAATTTCACTGCTCGAGCTCTCCTCTTGCCCTGGCTCACAGTGTGACATTGGGCTGGATCAACCACCTCTGAGTCTCAGGTGGCATGGTCACAAAATAGGGATAATTGTACCACTCTTCCAGGACTGAGATGGTGGAGGTGAAGGTGTCTGAGCTCTGCTGCTCCTCACCTCAGAGCTGGTCATGGTGTCCTTATGGGGGTGGGACTATACTTTTCTTTAATTTGGTTCTTTGCATTGTTCTCCTAGGTTACAATTTTCTTGTCCCTCCCACTCCCTGTTCTCTTTCCATTTCTCTTCTTAGTTTTGCTTCCATCTATTATAACCTCAGATGCAGAAGAATCCCACAGCCAGCTGCGGCTCCCCTCTTGCCTCTGCTCAGGGGCTCCAATCCCAGGGGCCTTGCCTGGTTCTGCCTCGCACTCCCTGTGCTCCAGGGAGAGGTTCAGCCTTGCCTGGGAAACTCGACTGATGTTCTCTAGGAGAGCAAAACCCAACATACATAAACTCTTCCTTGGGAAAACTGGAAGCCAGCTTGCCCTGGGGCTGTTGTCACTTTTCAGACCTCATCTCAAGCCACATTTTGTGACCCAGATGGGTTTTTGGGTTGACTTCAAGTAAAACACTCTTTATTTATCTCTCATGGAAATATTGTGTGCTTCTGATGCAATTATCTCTTGTCTAAAAAGATATCATTCAATCCCTCTTACTGAAAAAAAAAATCATTGATGTGTGGGGCAGATAGCTCAGTGGACTAAAGTGCCTGTGCCTGGTTAGGTAGAGCACTGTGGCTGGGTTGGATCCCTGGTGTGCCATGCTGGCCCAAGCCCCTGCACGCACTGAGACTGCAATTGAGATTGGGTGTCATGGTGTGCACCCATAGTCCCAGTGCTTGGGAGGCTGAAAACAGGAGGATCCCTAGGAGTCAGATCTACATAGTGAGATCCTGCAGATCCTATAGGCCCTGTCCTAAATAAATGAAAAAAAAAAAACGTATCATTATAAACATTCATTAGAGAAAAAGGCATTAAATTCAGCAACTTTTCTGTGTGTGCCTTCTAACTTTTTATTTACTCTTTAAAACCAGAAAGAGGGATGATTTTAAAGGTTATTTTCTCCTTAAAAACACTGAGGTGTGTGTTGCTCCGGCAGGTGCCAAGCCTGTGAGATGCAGGTGTTTAATCGCTTACCTAAGCCTCGGTCCGCTACAAGTGACCCCTCCTACTCCTGCCCCAAACTGCACCGTCAGCAATCTTTCCCAAGAATTTTTTTTTGATCTATTTTTCTTTCCAGCACCTTCTGAAAATCAGGAGAGCCTCACTGAGCTCAGAGAAGAGGCTGGGCAGCTGCACAGTTGATTTCAGGCTTCCCAGCATTCTCAGTGAGCTGATGATAATAATAGCTGCTCTATGCCAAGGGGCCTGCTCTGTGCCATGGACTGTGCTGGGTGCTTTTCAGCTTGCTTAGTTGTGATTCATTATCCATATCCCTTACCACAGCCCCAGAACATGTGTGTTCATTTTAGGTGTCAGCCTGATCACAGCTGCCATCTGCCTGAGTTCTTGCAGAAGTGCCAAAGCTCCCTCCCCCATTCCACTCTGTTCCTTGGAGTCTCCTCTCTATTGAGCAGCAAGACACAGGCTCTGCAGATGTCAGGGCCGCCACTTCTTTCTTTGGCCCTGCAACACCCATGGTTTTCATCTTACCCAGATTAAAGCCCAATACCTTCACTGGCCCCCAGTCCCATGACTTCTGACCTCACTTTTCCAGAGCCCATCTCTGCCCTTCTAACCCTTGAGCACATGGACCCCACTCCCACCTGCAGGCCATTATGTTGTGGTTCTGTTACCGGCTTTTGGAGTGTTAGCATCTCCTTCTAGAAGGTTTCTGGGTTCTTCTTGTTCTTTAGAAAGAATTGGTCAAGACAGGCACCAATGGTAACATGCTTTTACATTTATTAAAGACAGGAAAAGAAGCAGGTTCTGCGGAAAGAATTTGCATGAAGTGGGAAGTAGGGAAGGAAGCACCCTCTACAGCAGAGAGTGGGCTGCAGTGAGAGCACAACAGTGACGACTCACTGTGGACTGTCTTTTTTGTGTCTCCCATTCCTCAGGCCAATGTCAGGTCTAGGCTGCGCTGTCAAAACCCTGCTCAAATTCTCACAAGAAGTTCACATGCAGGGCTTTAGAAGCAGTACTGCTTATACATCCTGGGCTTTTGTAATTAATGGGACATGCCTTCTTCCCCAGACAGCTTTGCCACGCTGCTCCATTTTCTATGCCCCAGATTCCCTCCCCAGATATCCCCTTATGGCTTGTTGGGGTTAGGGTTACCTAGGCTTAGACGATCTGCCAGTGACTAGTTAACATAAGGACAATATGTTATGGTTCAAATCTAAGACATTCCCCCAAAGGATCATTGACGTTTATAGGCCTGATCACTAGTTTCTGGGATTTGAGGACAGGATTTATTGATTTATTTTTTGCCGAACTGGGGATCAAACTCAGGACCTTGCACTTGCCAGGCAGGCACTTGTGCCCCTGAGCTATCTCCCTGGTCCCTTGAGGAAGTGATTTAATTATGAAGGCACTGACCTCTTCAATGAATTAACCTAGGGATGAGTTCACAGCTGAATAAGCTACTAGGAGGTGGGGCTCACTTGACATGAGTGGGTCCCCGAGGGCATGAGCTTGCGTGCTGTGCCTCAGGCCTAGCACCTTCCCCTGAAACTCTCACCATCTGCTTCCTGCCTGCTGTGAGGTGAGCAATCTTCCTCTGCCATCCCCTTCTGCTTCTACTTTGCTACAAGCCTAAAAGCAATGAGGGCAGCTGACTACCTGCTGAAGCGCTGAAACCTCTGAAAGCATGAATCACAATAAAACTTTCTCCCTTTAATTTGTTATTCTTAGGTAGTTTGTTATAGTAATGAAAAACTAAAAACATACAATGTGTGCTTGGGAAATGTTCTCACAAAGCTGCCTTAATGTAGGAGGCAGTGAGTGCTGTCTGGGGGCCTGAGGGCATTAGTATAAACAAGCCACCACAGAGCAAAACGTTGTGAGGACTGATCCAATATCTTTAATAGAGTCATGCTAGTTTTCCTTCTGCTTCACAATACATTTATATTTGTTTTTTGGATTAAAAACAAATAACCTCTATTTGAGATAGGAGACAAGGCAAGGGCAAGTAAACAGGAGGAAGCCGTGGGACAAGATTGAGAAACCAGACAGAGCAAATTCAACTACATCGAAACATCAGGAAGCCAACAGATAAAGGTCATTCTGTTCCTTTGACACTCTCAGACATGCACAAGACCAAAAGTACAGGCTCCTGGCCTGTGTTCAATCTCATTTCATTGCCGTTTTGACCCCTCCTTTTTGTGGGCTTGGAATGTCACATGAGCTTCCTTTAAAAATCATTTGTTGTCAGAAACTTTCCTCTTTGATGAACGGGCTGAACCAGAGATCCTGTTGGGCCATGATTTTTGTCAACTCCCAGTTATAGACTTTCCCATAATCCCAGGACCTAAAGAAAAACCCAGTATCTGCCCCTCTGGGGCCACGAACTCGTTTCATTGGCCTTCTCTCACCCTGGGGGTTGTACTCTCACTTTTAGTAAATCTTACTCTTGTTACCCTTTAGCATCCTGTTCAGTTCTTTGTTCTGGATATGAAGAACCTTGGAACAACTCCTCTAAGACCCCCATCCAATAACACCATCAAATCTTTAAGCAATTTGGCTGTTCTGGGAAGGTTGGTTTATAGTTTAAAGAGGGGCTGTTCCTAGGACGTTACCCATTGGAAAAATCAGACATTTGGGGGTAGGTGAAGTGGGGAGAGGACTTGGTGTGGATGAAGGTGGAGGCTAATGTAGGCCAAGAGCACATCTGAGAGACCAAAGTGGTCTCTCATAAGTGGCCTCTCATAAGCATTAACCATGGTGTGAACAAGAACCTAGCATGTATCTCACATTCCATGTCAATAAGCCAAGGGGATTCTAACTTTCTTACTTTCTTCATGTTTAAAACATAGATAACATGGAGATTACATCATGCATTGTCATGAAGAGTCAGTAAACAATGAGTGCAGGATGATACTTAGACCTTAAGTGATTCTTAATGAATGGCAGCATCATTGTGGTTGTTTCCTGTTACCACGGAAGCCTGACTTCTCAGGTTTTGGGGATGTTGAGGCTGACGGAGTGTAATTTTGGGATCCTCTTTGCTGGGTAGCCCAAGTGTAAAACAAAGCCTCAGCATCTCCACAATAAGAAAACAAACTATCAAGTCACCATCTACCATGCTATCCTTTCCCCAAGGACCCTGTTATATGTAGTTTCCAAGGCATGGGTAGAGGCACAAGAAATTGGCACTTAAATAAGTAACTGTACCATGTAACAGTGATTCCAGAGTGGATGGAATCAGCTTTCGTGCATGTCTAACCCTTGCTGTGGAGGCCTGGTAGTAGGAATGGACCCTTCCTCCTCACTGGGATGTTGGGCAACAGTTTTCACTGCCTTGGGTTCCAATCTCAGCTTCAGAGTCTGTCTTTCAGGATTTGCAGGACTGTAAATTAATGTAGTAGAAAACATCCTCAGAGAACATCTTACTTTTAACAGCCTTTCTCCTCATTTTACAGGTGAAGAAATGTCAAGAGAATTGAATTGAATAGTAACACAGCTTAATAAAAATGGTCACTAGAGTAGAAAACCTGTCCTAGAGCAGCTGTGTCAGTGGGATAAAGTATTTCCCCTCTATGGACCAAAATCCTTCTAAATCTGATGATTTGAAAATGCCTTGAGGTAAAACTCAAGTGATATCTTTGAATTCCACATCCATAATTCTGTCCTCACATAAAGGAGGGAACCATAGACTGTGAGTCTGCCCACTGCCCACCAGTCTTGGCCTTCCAAATATTCGTTCCCCTTCTGTTCTTGTAGGTGGGAAACTCTTCTGAATAACTAATCACTGGGGCCATCTTTGCTGGCACTATACTAATTTAAAAAGTTTGTTACAAACTTCTTCTCCAGAAGTCTCTTGAAACACAGAGATGGTGTCCAGGTCCAGATCCAAATCCAAAGACTGTTACAGCAGAAAGTGCTTTGGCAATTGTCCCATCCAAGCCTCTTCATTTAACGGATGAGGAAACTGAAGCCCAGGGAGAGGAAGGGATCTGTTCAGAGTCCAACTGTCAGTGGCAGAGTTGTAACTGGAATCAGATCCGTCATTGACCCCCAGCAGATAGTTAGGTGGGGCAGTCGACTCAAAACATTTCAGCCATATTCTGTGAGTCAGAGGAGCAGCCGGGAGAGTGGAGGCGGCATTCATGAGCTGTGGTCAGCCTTTCATGGGAGGCCTTCAAAGGACGGCTGTCAGGACCCTCATGAGCAGGTATAGCCTACAGGATAGAGATCAGGCGCATGGACGGGCTGGGTCAGGGAGGGCCGAGGGCCTATTGTCTGCCACACAGCTTGGAGCCACTGGCGCTGGAGAGCCGATCAGCAGCAGGAAAGACAGATTTGAAGAAGCTGGAAGATAAGATCCCCAGTGATGCCAGCTCCTCCGTTTGATTCAATACTGCAAAGCCACGGAGCATTTATTGTGCTATCCTGTTTACATACGTGGTGTCGATTCAGCATTATTGTCATGTTGTACAAAAGCAAATGTAGTCCCAGAGTGGCAGGGCATTTTATCTCGCCTTGGCTCTGTCAGGTGGTGAGTGGCAGGAATGAGGTTGGGAGCAAATCCCCTGCCTGCAGCACCGCCCCGTGACGCACAGCAAGCTCCCCTCACTCAGCTCTGAACATGATGGGAACAAGGCTGGGCTGGTCCAGAGTAAGTTTTGGTCATTAGTACAGAGACCAGGTCCCAAAAGGCACTGGGTCCCTTTGCATTGACTTTTTTTTTTTTTTTTTTTTTTTGCGGGACTGGGGTTCAAACTCATGACCTTGCACTTGCCAGGCAGGCACTTGTGCCACAGAGCTGTCTCCCCAGCCTCTTTGCATTGACTTTTGGCAGAGAGAAGACCTTGTGTTGGGGTGGATGGAGTCCAGTTCTGGGAAGGCATAGCGTGTGTCATGCGGCGAGTCCCTGGCAGTGGCCCCAATGCCCATGGGAACTGGGAGGCTCCACTTGCCAAGACATTAAAGAAAATTGGCCTTTGGGACATAGTGATTCCTGCGGTTAGGGATTCAAGACCTGTGGCTCATCCTTAGGTGTGTCTGGGGTAAAAGGAATCCTCTCCTTCTGGACTTGTGGGATTTCACAAGCAGACGTCCGCGAGCGCTCCCTGGATGCTAATTTAAAAAGTGGGCAGTAACGGTGAACCCACAGGGGTGGCAAGGACAGAGCCGACTCACCGTGCACCCCCTGCTCTGTCCGCTGTGGTTGTGGGCTCTGCTGTCCCACGGGAGCTTCTGGCTCTTGCTCTTGTCCATCCTTTTGCTCAGATCCAGGCTTGTTTGGTCCTGCATCGTCCCTGCTCTTTTCTTATCCATGGAACTGGGGCTCTACACAGGGACTAGCAACCAAGCAAGCAAGTAGAGGACAAAAATCCAGATCCAATAGGGATCTTCTTCCCCTTCCTCCCTCTGAGAAATGACCATTTTAAATTAATTAATTCAAACTCAGCCCATACCTGAAGAAGAAAGAGGAGCCGGTTACATTCATTTTCTCGTCGGCTTTTCAAGACTCATATTAATCTATTCATCAGCTCAGCCCATCAGTAGAAAACATGCTTCTTCAGGAGTTTTCTAACTGAAAATAAATGCCTCATTAAGTCAAACATATTAACCTGAGAGCAGTATCGATGTCAGGCAGACTAATGAACGTTGTTAGAGGGAACATACAATGGTCCTCAGAGGGACTCGACTGCCATCGGGAGCTCAGTAAATGGCTCAGCTATTGTAGGATGGAAGCAGAATCACCAGAGAGGGAAGGCAGAAGGAGGGAGGGAAGGAAAGGGGGCTGCAGCTGGAGCTTTGGTTCCTGTCAGCCCTGCTAGGGCCGCTCAGATCCATTCCCATACCTGTGAATGTTTGTGAAAGGTGAGTGGCCAAGAGAAGAGCCGTGTGTGATACACTCGTGCTGAGCAAGGGAAGCTGGATTTAACATTGAAATGGTGGGGAGGTCAGGAGGAGGGTCAGAGTCAGGCATCAGAACCAGGTTCGGATTTTGGGCCTCCCCACAGGGCTCCTAATTGAGCTGCAGCACACCATGCTGGTCACCTTCTGGAGTATTAACCTCATCAACCTTCACAGAAGCTCAAGGCAATGGTGTTGGGGGCCCAGGCTTACGCAGGAGGAAATGGAGGCTCAGGGGAGGTAAGTGACTTGCCTGAGGTCACCAGGCTTGTGGGGAGAGTGGAGACAGCTCACTACCTCTGCTTCCCGGGGCTCCATTTTCAGCATCCTGCTGAGCCTGCTCCTCTGGCCCCCTGAGATGTCCAGTAGCACTGCGAGAAAGGCTTTCTCCATCACACAGCAGCCACTAGGGGCAAGACAGGTCACAGGCACAGATCTTGTCTTAAATACAGCTCAGAACCAGGATGGCCTGGAGCCAGGTGACGACCAAGTCTGTTTCTTCACCAAAATCTTTGCATGCCACTGGCTCATGTGAGGATCAAATGAACTAATGAAGTCCCTGTAGCAGGTGCTGAGGAAGCTCTAGACCTCATACTGTGTGCAGCTTCTTGATTCACCCAGATGGATATGGGCCTTGAGGAGAGGCCCACCTGGTGCCCTATAATCCCAGTGGTTTTTCACAATGCCATGTGTCGGGTGAAGACACTGAAGCTCAGAGCTAACAGAGTGATCTGCTGGGGCCACAGCTTTGGAAACTCAGGATCTATGCTAGATCTGCCATACCATCTTATAGTTTATACCTAGATCCCCATGTGGAGGAGCAGACCATCTTTCCGAGGTTCTGAATCCCATAGGCTATGAGCACTAATCAAGGACTGAGACTGTTTCCGGTGCCATAGGCTAGATGGAGGTGGCCGAAGCAGGATACCTCAAACCAGGAGTTCACACAAGGGTGGGGAAATTACCCCAGGCATTAGAGTGAGTCTGGGGCAGAGGGCCTAGTCAGGTGAGAGGGCTCTGAGACAGGGGCAGAGCCATTAAAATGGCCCAAGAGGGACCCCAGCATGGATAAAATGTCTTTTACATGCATCTTGGGCAGCCCACCGTGTCCTGGAATAGATGCAGAAAGACTCCATATAAAGGTCTGGGCATCTAGAGGCCTGGTCCAAAGTCCAAGAGGAAAAAGCATGGAAACTCATGTTTATAGGACTACCCTGGCAGTTCAGCATTGGCGGCTCCACTTTCTAACAAGGGAATGGGCATTCCTGATCATAATCCCAGTGGGTTTTCACAATCCCATGTGTCAGGTGAAGATACTGAGGCTCAGAGCTGCAGAGTGATCAGCCGGGGTTACACAGCTTTAAAAACACAGGACCCATGTTAGATCTGTCATACTACCCTATAGTTTATACCTAGATTTCCCATAAATCCTAGTGCAATCACAGGTGGGGCTCTTGGGAGGCGACGGGATCCCTGGGTGTGACGCTGGTCGGTGCATTAGTTCGGCGATTACAGTTATAGTTGAACGTGACACTGGGAGGCAGAGCTTGGTTGCAGGAGGCCTGGAACTGGGGGTGTGGCTTGGAAGGACGTCTGTCTGTCTCTCCCTCGCCGCTCCTCCCTTCATGCTCCCTCTGCCTCCTGGACGCTGATGCTAAGCAGCAGCTATTCCTCTGCTAGGACCCTGTGCTCTGCATCCCACCTAGGCTCCAGCCAACTATGCACTGAAATCTCTCCAATCTGTGAGCCAGAACAAACCTCTCCTTTCAGTCGTGAGTGCTGAGTATTGTGTTGCATCAAGGAGAAAGTGACTGAGACGCCAGAGCCCAGGACTGCCCCACTGGCTAGGGTGTCTCCACATCACATGTTCCAATGGGCAGTGCATTCCCTGCAAGCTGCAGGCATCTGGAGCTATCCACTGCTGGTTACTGGCCACTCTCTGCCTGTGTCACACTCAGGCTAGCTGTGTGCCTGTGTCACACTCAGGCTAGCTGTGTCTGATGGGTGGGAAGCACGGAAGCCCATGAGCTCTTCCCAGCCTTACCTGTGGAGAGGCAAACCCTGCCTCTGCTTATCAGCACAAGCTCCAGGGACCTGGCCCATCCTTGTGGTGATTCCTGGGACTTGGAGCTGGTGTTCCCACCTCACAGGGCCAGCCCAGCTCCACACTGCTGACTGTAAAGCACCGTATCATTATCATTCATAGAGTGGGCTCTGAGAATCCTGGCTGCTTTGAGGCTGTAGCTGAATTGCATTCGGGAATACTCCATATGCTAAGTAGTGCAATGCTGCGTTTAGTTCCACTGCAGTGTTTAATTCTCCACATTTCTTGTAAGCTCTTTGGTAGCAGGTTCTGTGTCTCTATAACAGGGAAACTAGATATCTGGTCTTTAAAAAAGGATGCCCTGGGCATCAGAGATTGATACTTTAAATAGGTATCGATCACCCTAAAAGAGCCCCAAATGAGTCACTAACCCAACCCCCAACAGGAAAAGATCCTGTCCCATATTCTTGCCTGGTTGCTATGTGACTTGCTTCCCCATTTGGTACTGGATTTAATCAATTTTACCTGAGCAATGGTGCTTGCAAAGCTCATTGGCTGACCATAGTTTTGTCCCACCTCATGTCCACCTAAATGAGTTCCCATGTTTTTTACCCCCTTAAACACATCTCACTGCATGTTTTTTTTTTTTTTTTTTTTTTTTTTTTTTTTTTTTTTTTTT
>PVJA010002152.1:0-62095 GCA_004027025.1 Myocastor coypus | reverse complement strand
TGGAGCTCAAGGTGCCTGATGAAACATAGCAAGGTGACTGAGTCTAGAAGCTCTGTGCTGAGAGAGGTCTGGTTTATTAGGGCGCAACTACTACACAGAAAACCATCTATAAACTGGCCTAAAATAATAAGTATTTGTTTATCTGGGAAGTCCATTGAGGCAGCTCAGTGCTGCTGGTCTAGGGAGAGGTCTGGTTGATTTTGGCTGGGGATTCCTCATGTGTCTGCAGCCGCTTATAAACTGCATAGGACTGGCTTTGAGCGGCCTCAAGTGACTTGTTCTTTTCTGTTTTGTGTGGCCTCCCTTGACAGCAAGCCAGTCCAGACAAAAACTCATGGTGAAGATAAAGGGCTGAGAGTGAGGCCAAAGTCACACTAAGTGCATTGTGGGACAGACAGACTTTGTAGATTCTTATTTTCTGTCATTTTCTTTGTGTGTGTGTGTATGGGGGGAGAGGAGTAGGTAGTGGGGATTAGACATAGAACCTTTGCACAGAGCTACATTCCCGGCCCCTTCTAACTTTTTTTTTTTTTAAATTTTAAGTCAGGGTCTCACTTAATTGCCCAGCCTGGGCTTGAGTTTGTGTTCACCCTGCTTCAGCCTCCCAGGGTACTGGGAATGCAGGTGTGCACTACATTGTCTAATGGTTTTTGTGTTCTCGACGTTCTGACATTTGAGGCCTTGATCCTGGACAGACTGCTTTTCCCAGGGCTAATACCTAGGGATAGCAAATAGCTTGCTGCAAGCACATTTTTGATGCATAAGACCATGGCCCACACCTCCAGTGATCTCATTTATCAAGTTCCCACACACCAAGCCAACATTCCCAATGTCCCAAATCACCCCAGTCCCAGCCACCAGCTATGTAGGGACTATTCTGTGGCTTACAGCCTTCAGAAATGATCATACTACAGAATCCTGGGCTGGCTGAGTATTGTCTCGAATCCTGGCCTGTGAAAACCCCAAGGCAGGCTCTGGTCTCTGCTCCCTCCTATCCTCCCCTTGTCCCCTGACCTGGTGCCCCCATGTGGCCCTGCATGATGGGCTGTCTGTTTCCAGCTTCGGTGGCATGAAGACAACCATCTCCGTTTTTGTGTCTCACCACATTTGATGATGGGTATGTTTTTGCACGCTTGTCATGGTGGGTAGGCTGGCTTGGCACTAGATGAGGATGTTCTAGTCTTAAACCGCTCTTGGCTTACTGACTAGATCCAAAGAGAGAGAGAGAGAGAGAGAGAGAGAGAGAGAGAGAGAACCCTAAAGAATGCCAGATGCCAGACATGGTGGTTTCTAGTACTTGGGAGGCTAAGATGCAAGAATTGCCATGAGTTTAAGGCCAGCCTGGGGTACGTGAGTGAGTTCAAGGCTAGTCTGCACCTCATAGTGAGGCCTTGTCTCAACAAGACAAAAGACAAAGCCCTCCAAAAAGAAAAACCCTGTGGGAGCCAGGTGTGGTCCTGCATGCATGTAATCCCAGTGCTCTGGGAGGCTGAGGCCAACAAGTTACAAGTTCAAGTCCAGCATTAATGATGTAGAAAGAAAGAAAGAAAGAAAGAAAAAGAGCTGGGGAACTGAAGGCTTTGAGTTCTGGAAAAAAAAGGATGTGAGTCAAGTAACAAAAATTTATAAAACATGCTCTCAGTGTGCATGGGATCCCTCAGGCCTGCTGCACTGAGTTGTATACTCAGATTTTACTGAAGAGAAAAAGCCCAGGATTTTGTTCAAGACAGGAAAACATAGTATGGAGAGGTGACTGATTATACCGTGACCTCCCTGTGGCAGAGCAGCAAGCTTTTTCCTCTTACACGTTCTCCCCATAGAAGCCGGAGATAGAAGCTAAAAAGCACAGCTTCAGGTAGGAAAAGTCTAAAACAGGAAGAAAAAGGAAAGAAAAAGGAAAAGAAAAACACAGGGGGAATATAATAAGTAAATAAATGTATGCTATACATTAAATACAAAGATTAAAAAATAAAAATAAATACAGCAAATGAAAACAAAGATCTATTCGAACCAGTCAAAAATTTAAATTTAACCAACAAATTTTATCTACATAGTTATATATAAAATGAAGACATATATGACATTTATATTCCTAAAGAGTATTTGTAGGACAAAATGTTGAAGAGGATGCTCATTGGCTTTCATGCCTGTGTAACTTGGGTCTTAAATGAACTTTAGAATTTCCTAAAATGCACCAAACAACAAAATCTCATGGATTCAGCCAATATTGGGCACAAATTACTTTTATGTACAAGGAACCCTCTAAATATAGATATTATGCTCCTTTATGTTGTTGGGTCAGTAGCTACTTTAAAATAAAGAAAGCTAGCCGGGCGTGGTGGCGCACACCTGTAATCCCAGCACTCGGGAGGCTGAGGCAGGAGGATTGGTGCGAGTTCGAGACCAGCCTGGGCTACAAAAGTGAGCTCAAGGCCAGCCTGAACTGCATAGCAAGACCCTGTCTCAAAAAGACAAAAAAAAAAAAAAGAAAGCTAGGTGTTCCTCACTGTACCATTTGATCTGCATCCATGGTCTTGGAGTACTAGGCATGGATATTCTAACGTAATGAGTAGTGAACGAAAATTAAAAACCAGACTTCAGCCTTTCCACATCAGCTTGGTAAAATGCTATCCCTTGAATCCTTTCCCCTGGTTAAAATGGCTCAAGATAAATTAAAACAGGTTATTCAAGGACTAAACTTTATTATATAAAGCTTACTTTAGAAGGCAGTGATTATCTCCTTTGCTTCTTCATTGAACAGCCTAATTTCCCTATCTTTAACCTAGAAGAAATACATAACGGCTCCGGCTGGATTATTACAACCTTATTTATTTTTTAATTTTAATTTTTTATTATTACTTTTAATAAGAAATAACAATGAGACAGTTTCAAAATACATTAGTAGGACAGCCACAATAATTAATACAATGTATATTGTTGTCTTCATAGTAGTTGTTCAGAGCACAAGATGCAGACATGGTAACTTTTCTAAATACTTTTGGTACAAATATTTCTTCTCACTGAACTAAGAGAAAGTAGTTGTATACATAGTCCAAAATTCCATAATAGTGGGTTATTGACAGAATTGGCAATGTCGGAAGATATTGGCTTAAGCCTTTTACAGCTCAGCATACTAATCTGGGTTTACTTTTTATGCCTCATGGTTAAACTTTTCTGCTGGGTGGTTAAGTCCAAGCTAAAGCAAGACCTATGTAACAAGGCATATAATTTTCATATCTGACAAGGTCAGTCAAATCCCCTCAGGATTTACCTTGAAGCCATGTACAGCGTTTTGTAGAACTTTTGTCAGTGTGAACCATCTAATATCACAACCTTATTCTAATTTTAATTTAGTTTTAGTTTAGTTTGCAGACATGGTCTCACTCTATAGTCCAGGCTGGCCTCACACTTGCTGTATAGTTTAGGCTGGCCTCAAATTTGTGTCACTCCCTCTTGAGTGCTGGGATTACAGGCATGTACAACTAGCCTGACTACAATCTTAAAGCTTTAGTCTATTTATTAGCTCCTCAATAACCAATATCAATAAAATCATTGTCTCTATACAGTCAATACCCAGTGAATAGATGGGGCTCACAGATTTGGCTGCTAGGTTCTGTGTATTGCTTCTGCCCACAGCCTTTTGGCTGTAATTTGCCTTCATCCCCAAGGGACACAACATACCTTCTCCACACTACCCATGAGGACCTCAATGGCTGTGTCACTGCACACAATCTTTTGCTGATAAGCTCTTCATGGCATCTGCCTTTCCCAGAGGTACACACCTGACATTACATGGATGACACTCTTCTTCAAAGAGACTCTTAGAAAGACATGCCGTCTAACAATTTTTAGTCCTTTGGGATTCAGGTGGCAGCATGTTCCTCATTTACAAATTGTACCTCTAAATTAAAGCCTGCAGGTGCTCTCCTGGCTGTTCTGAAAGCTTCCTTCACTAGAGATTTGAGTGACCTCTTCCCAAGCCTCTGGAGACTCCAGAGTACTTACAACGGCCATGGCTGCTGTCCAAGGCCTTCTTACACAGGAACCTGCCTCTCACAGTCTTAAGCTATGCATCATCAAAACAACAGATTTCTGGCTCTTGAGGGACTCTCTGGTGAGCTGAGGTCCTCAAATGTTCTTTGGGCTAAGGAAATAGCAATCTTGGGTGTGGAACATCTACTGAACTCTGCTTAAAATAGGACACCCTGAATCTGAATCCCTCTGGAATCTTCTGCCAGAAGGGAGAGTGACCTTCTGCTGCTGCCTCCCTTGACAGATGATAGATCCCTTCCTCAGCCTGTTTGGCTACCTGGAAAGTCTCCTGAGATTAATCAAGTGGGTGGCAGAGGGTGTTCTTAGATTATATCAGCGCCACTGCTGACCATTATGACTAATGGAGCTCTTTAGAATGTTGCTGTTTTTCAGTTCTTAGCTGGGAGATCCCCAATAAAGGAGGGTATCTATGAAAAATACATGTGGTTCACCTCCAGATACTCATCTTAGCACTGGGTATCCTGGCCCACAAGGGGTCTCAATTTATTATAAATTATAGTAACAGTAAGTAATGCTCCTTGCTTCCTCAGGAGTTACACATTACTCACAGTAAACAAGACTCACATTTTACTTTCTAAAATACAAAGCAATAGACCCTTGGAAAGGCATTTAATGGAATTTTCATGTGCCTGGTGGGTCCCATAAAAGTTGTTTAATTGAAAGACGTAATGTTTTCCTCAAGTAACTCCTTTTCTTTGTCCAGGCCAACCTGTGGATCTCTGAGTCTCTGTCTTGTCTTAGCCTTAACCTAACTTAATAAATTTTTTCATCTTTCCCTATCTGATAAAGTCTGAGAGACTTCACAGTTTTTCCTGGAGTCCATTTACCATAGACAGTGCCAATACTCTGTTGACTGTTGGTCTTGGTTTGATTACTCTGGGTATTTTCATTGATTTATGACCTGGAGACTCAAACCTCTTGTATAAGTCATTGTTTCAAATAACCACAGCAAATTCAGAGATTTGTTTCAGCTTGAGACTTCTCCCAAATCCCACAAATTTTTGGTATATGTTAAAAGTGCTGAAAATGGGCACATCACTTCTGGTATATGCTATGGGCTGAAACAAGTCACTAGGCCACTCCTTTTCAGGGGAAATAAACAAAGTCATATTTCAAGGGGCAGAACACCAACAAGTTTTGGATTTACCAGTGGAAACACAGTTCATATAAACCCATATGGAAATGCAAAAGACCTAGAGTAGTGAAACTTTCAAAAAGAAGAATGAAGCTAGCATAATCAAAACAGTATGGTACTGACCTAAATGTAGACAAAGAGATTCATATGATCAGATTAGAGTGTTCAGAAACAGACATACATATATAGACAGCTGGCTTTTTTTTTGGCAACTGACTTTTGACAAGAATACAACTGCAACTCAGTAGAGAAAGAGGATTTTAAACAAATGTGCCAGCACAGTTAGATGCCTGTTTACAAAAAGTGGGATTTTATTCTATAACTTTTACTACATAAAAACTTAACTCAAAATGGATCACGGACTTAGAGATCCAAAAATTGTAAAGCTTGCATGATAAAAATGAGGAGAGAATTATTGCTACTTTCTAAGAGGTGAGTTCTTTCCAGTATAACATCAGTGCATGACTCATAAAAGAAAACACTGATGAATTGAATTGCATAAAATTAAAGGCTTCCCTTTGATACTGTGAAGAAAATATAAAAAGTTGCAAAGCAAATATCTGATAAGACATTTATATTTAGAGTATATGGAGAACGATAAAAACAAGCCACCAATAAAAAATAGGTAAAGGGTTTGAACATCTAATCAAAGAAGATTTTTTGTTTTGTTTTGTGTTTAGTACAGGGTCTCACTACATAGATTGAATGCATAGTGATCCTATGTTCAGCCTCCCAAGAGCTGGGATTACAGGTGTGCACCACCATGCCTAGTCTCAATTGCCATCTCAGCAGGCCCTGGGGGCAGGGACAGCACTGAGGATTGAACTGGGGCTGCATCTGCCTAAGCATGCGCTTTAATTCACTGAGCTATTTGGCTGGCCCGAAGAGGATTTTTATAAGCGGTGAATAAGGATGTACAGGGGAGGATGCTGAGCATCATTTGTCACTAGGGAACCACGAAGTAGAGATGAGTTACCTTTATGAACACTTAAGGTATTACAATGGCTAAAATTAAAGGATAGATCATCCTAAGTTTTGTTCAGGGTGCGGAGGAAGTAACATATGCTACTAGTGGGAATGCCAAGTAGTTCAGCTGTTTTGGAGGACAAAGGGACTGTTTCACAGAAAGTTGTTTTTTCTAACTTTTTATTTTTAAATTTAAAAAAGAAAAATGATAAATAACAGTGAAACTCAGTTTCAAAACAGGTTTGTAGGATGTAGCAACCACAGTTGACACACTGCACTTTGTTGTCTTGGTAGAAGATATGCAGAGTACCAGGTAACGGCGTGATATCTTGTCTAAATAATATTAGCACCAAAATTTGTTTTCAATTAACTAAGAGAAACTAGTTGCATAACTATGTGAATTATATTGTGCATACTTTTTTTTTGGTCTTTCTTTCTTTTCCTGGTCTCCTATCACAATTTGTTTTTTTCTTTTGAGTAGTATTTTTTTCCCAATTAACAATATCTATTGTACATTTTGGCTCTTATCTTACTCTCTCAACTTCTCACACTAGGGAGTCAATATAATGTTTACATATATTGGTCTGATTTATTTCACTTATCAGTATGGTTTTGGATTGTATTCATTTACAATGATAGACCTTTATTAAAAGTCTAATGTTTGCCTTTCTTTATGGCTAAGTAGTACTCCATTATATAAAAAAACACAACTTTTTAAATCCATTCCTCAGTTGATGGATATTTGTTTTTTTAACCTAAGATTTAGCTGTTGCAAATTGTGCTGCTATAAATACGGGTACACATGTACTGTCATGGTATGAAGTTTTTAATTCTTCTGGGAAGATACCCAGAAGGGGAATAGCTGGGTCGAATGGAACCTCTAATCCTAGCTTTTTACAGAATCTCCATACTGATTTCTAGTGGTTGTACCAGTCTATATTGTCAGCACCAATGGAGGAGGGTTCCTTTTTCTTCAGAGGCCCTCCAGTATATGTCATCACTTGATTTCTTGACGATAGCCATTCTTTCTGGAGTGAGATGGAATCTCAGTGTTGTTTTAATTTGCATTTCCCAAATGACTAATGATGTTGAACATTTTGTCATGCATTTATGTGCCACTGGTGTTTATTTATCTTAGAAGTGCTTATTCACTTCAGATGCCCATTTTGGATTGTGTCTTCGAATTTTTTTCAGTTCTTTGTGTGCTCTAGATATGCCCTTTCCCCATGGGACAACTGGCTATCATTTTTTCCCCACTCTGTGGGTTGTCTTTTCACTCTATTGGTCATTTCTTTTGTTGTGCAAAAGCTTTTCAATAAGATGAGATCCTATTTGTTGATTTTTTGTAATATTTCTCTTGCAGTTTGGGTTTTGTTCATGAAGTCTCTGCTTACACTTATGTCTTCACAGTTTATCTTCCAGTAAATGTAGTATTTTAATATTTGATTTTTGATCCATTTTGACTTTGATTTAGTGCATGGTGATAGACATGCATCTAATTTTAGAATTTTAGCATGTGAAAATCCAGCTTTCCCAGCACCTTTTATTGAAAAGATTGTCTTTCTTCCAGTTAACATGTTTGACTCCTTTGTGAAAGATAAGGTGGCTGATCATTATGGAAAGCAGTGTGGTGACTTCTCAAAAGACTATAACTGGAAATCCCATCCAATCCAGCTATCCCTCTACTGGGAATTTTCCCAGAAGAACTGAAAACATCCTACCCTAGTGATATCTGTGCACCTATGTTCATAGCAGCACAATTTGTGATAGCCAAATCCTGGAAACAACCAAAATGCCCATCACCTGAAGAATGGTTGAAAAAGATGTGGTACTCTCATGAAATGGAATATTACTCAGCTATAAAGAATGATAAACGAGAAGACTTAATATATAAATGGATGTTACTTGAGCATATACTCATAAGCAAAATCAACCAAACCTACATATGCAAATATCATATAGTCTCCCTAGTATAAAAACTCAAAAGAGTAAAGTAATAAATAGATGAATAAATAAATTTGGGGGGTAACAGGAGTCAAACTCAGGACCTTGCATTTTCTGCATCCTCAACTCTTATAAATTTTTTTTAGAGGAGTGACTTAAATACAAAATGCATATGGAAGAGTTAAAAAAGTTAAGGTTTATTGAAAGTGTTAATGTTTAATTATTTCACCAATCTAACACACCTATATCTATTAATCTAAACAGATTTGATGAAAATATACAATACAACCACTGTTAAATTTTTGTTCTTGTTTTGAAATTCCGTACTATATGTACTATTGCTTATTACTCTTTTCTTATGTTTGTTTCTGCTATTTTTACTCTTTAAAATAAAATTTTAGGGGCCCGGAGGGATGGCTCAGCAGTCTAAAGCGCCTGCTTGGGAAAGCTTGGGTGGCTTCAGGGACCATGGTTTGATACTTGGCACCACATGCTGCGCCAGCCCTGCTCTCGGGGCAGGCTGAGCAGGCCATAAAAATGAGTGAATAAACAAAAGTTCTGAAACAAGAAAAGAAAATGAAAAAAATAAAAAAAATTCTTAAAAAATAAAATAAAATAAAATAAAATTTTAAACATTCAAAAAATAATATAAGGTTGCTGAGACCCAATAGGCTGAGCAGTATGCTCCTCCCCGACAACAAGTTAACACTAACTTCACAAGGAAAAAAAATGAACCTTGGTATTTTTTCCTCTCAGCAGATTAAAAAAAAAAAAAAAAACTTAATTATGAGACCAATCACTGGCCTTCCAAGGAGTTTTTAAATTCATCATATTGAAGTTTTTAGGTCAATTATGTATGTTGACTAAATTTATAAATAAAACTTGTTTATTCAAACAACAAAAATGACAAAAAATTAAAGTGGCTGAGTGTGTTTGAGTTTTTGTCTGCATGTTTTTTATGGCTTGGAGAGTTGTTTTCCAGCCTTCGACTTTTAGTCAGTGGATTTCGTTTTGGGTTCCATGTTTCTTGATGTAGCATATTGTTGGATCTTGCTTCTTGATCAATTCTGCCAGTCTGTTTCTTTTGATTGGTGAGTTGAGACCATCTACATTGATGGTTATAACTGACTGCATTGGCTTTTCTTTTCTTTTTTTTTAAAAGAACTTTTTAATTTTAATTTTATTTTTTTTCTTGTTTCAGAACTTTTGTTTGTTTGTTTATTTATTTTTATGGCCGGCTCAGCCTGCCCTGAGGGCAGGGCTGGTGCAGCATGTGGTGCCGGGGATTGAACCATGGTCCCTGCAGCTGCCCAAGCTTTCCTAAGCAGGCACTTTAGACCACTGAGCCATCCTGCCAGGCCCCTGGTTTTTCTTTTTCATGTTGTTTCTCCGTTGTTTGTTCCCTGTCTTGCTGCTGTGGTTAGTTGCTCACCCTGCCTGGTGGCTTCTTCCTAATCTTTCATCATCTCTTTCTAATATGTCTTTCAGGGCATTCTGTAGAGTTCATTTTGTGGCCGTGAATTCCTTCAGTTATTCTTTGTCATGGAAATATCTTGTTTCTCCATCAATTTTGAAAGATTGTTTTGTGGGGTACATCATTCTGGGCTGAAGATTGTTTTCCTTTAGGGCTTGAAATCCTTCACTTCAAGCTGTTCTTGATTTGAAGGTTTGTGTTGAGAAGTCTGCTTGAATTTTGACAGGCTTTCCTTCTTAGGTGATTTGTTTATTGTCTCTAGCTGTTTTTAAATATTTTTGTTCTTGTTTGAATTTCTGGAATCTTGATTCTTGTAGGCCTTGGTGTAGATTTAATTTGGTCATGGCTGTTTGGATTTCTATATGCTTCATTTATTTGTATGTCAAATTCTTTATCCATGTTTGGGATGTTTTCTGACATTACTTTGTGAAAAGATTTTTAATGGCTTTTGTGCTATCTCTGTCTTTCTAGTTGAATCCAGTCAGTCTCATGTTGTTCTTCTTTGCTTCATCTTTCACCTGTTGGACTGATTCTTTTATGATCTGTTGCTACTTTTAAGATGTCTTTCTTTTCCTGGCCACTGGTCACATTCCTGTCTTCTAGATATGATATGCTATCATTGCCTTCATCCAATCTGCTGCATATGCTTTCAGTGGAGTTTCTAATATCCTGGATTTAGTTTTCATGTGTTTTACTGATTTTTGTTTTTGTTTTGGTCTGTGTTGTGCATTCATGATTTGTATCGTTTTCATGAGTTCCTCTAATTGTTTATCTGTGTTTGCTCTGAAGCCTTTTGTTTTGATTACCATTTCTTTTTGTCCTTAGAGACTATTTTTTTTCTGTGGCCTATTCCATTTGTTTTTTCACTTCTTCTGCTATCATTGCAGAGCTCCATTTGCAGTCTTCCAATTTCCTCTGTCTTTTTGTGTTCTGGATTGCTCTGTGTGGGCCGGGACTTTGGGATTGAATTTTACTTCCTCATCTTATTTTCTATTTTATTTTGATTTCTGTGTTGATGCTTTTAGATTTCCAAGCGCTAGATAGTTTGATTGCTGATGTCAAGGCTTTCCTCGGAGGTCTCTGTCCCTCTGGATGGCTGTTCTTGCTGGTACTGTCACCCTGGAGCAACACTGGAAGGGCTGAGCATGAACTTCTACTCCTCTTACCAGCACCACTGTCCCCTATCCTGTGGCAATGGAAGAAGGAAGAAGCCTGGACTTGCACTCTTCTCTTGGATGCAGGCACAGCCATCCCGGGATAATGGAGGAAGAATGGAGCATGAACTCAGATTTCTTTCACTGGCACCACTGTCCTAGAGCAATGGTGGGAGGGCAGAGAACTAACTTACACTCCCCTCCCCTTCCCTCCTCTCACTGATATTGTCTTCTTGAGGCAATGGGGAACTAAAGGAGCTTTGTCCTAGACTCCTATCCCCTTCACTGCTGCCTCTATTTTTTTTTCTCTTTTTTTGAGATAGGATCTCACTATGTAGCCTAGAATGATCTCCAACTCGCAGTGAACCTCAGCTTCTCAGGTACTCAATTTCATAAAAAGGTTAGGCAAATAGCTACTGTATGAGCTAGCTTTTTCTACTCATTATTTACCCAAGGGTACATAAATGCTCAGAGCAATGTCAACTCTGGAGAAGACCCAAGTTAAAACAAGACAAGTGCTCATCAGCTGCTCAACGGATGACACATTTTGTACACACATATGACAGGGTATTGTTCAGTAGTAAAATAGTGAGAAGTGCAACATCATATATGTATCTTAAAATAAATGCATTGAAATAAGACACAAAGGACAGCATATTGGTATGATTCCAACTCCATATCATTGTAAAACAATTGCAAGCTCTTCTATAATGTCAGAAAGTAGATCTATGATAGTCTGGGACTAAGGGCTGGAGAACCCAGGGAAGGATAAGAGAGAGGAATTGTCAAGGAAGAGTGCGGGGGAATTCTTGGGAATGAGGGATACATTCATGAGCTTGGTTGTGGGGATTCGTGGATTGTGAGTTTCATGGATGTATAAGTACATCAAAATGAGCTAAAGCATACAATGTACATAATAAAAAGGTGCATGGTAAATATAGATGCTTTGCTTTATGTCAGCTGTAGATTAGCGAAGAGGTCTTATTTATATTTATTTATTTATTTATTTGTTCATTCATTTATTTTTGTGGTCTGCCCAGCCCACCCTGGAAGCAAGGCTGGTGTGGTGTGTGGTGCTGGGGATTGAATCTCAGTCCCTGTACATTTGCCTAAGCTTGCCTAAGCAGGTAATTTAGACCATTGAGCTATTTTGCCGGCCCCATGAAGAGGTTTTAAAGTAATAATACTACTTTGATGTTCAGCTACTGGTCTGACCAGAATCTAATGGTCAGGGTGGAACGTAGAGAAGAATTTACTCTATTGTCTATGGTGAACTCCATATTTGGGCAGATTGCTCCTCATTCTGAAGAGGTCAGCAAAACCTTGAGACAAGTGGCATAGTGTACTGCTGGGTCTTTGGGACAGTCAGAGGCTTCAGCTGGACCCTGCTCTGGGAAACTGTGCCAGACAGTGCAAAAGAGAGAGATGAGATTTTGTGCTTGGCTGGAGGTGCTGTTTAGGGAGGACTACCAAAGGGGCTTGAGGCTGGCTGTGGAACCGTGCAAGCAAAGCTGCTGCAGAGATGAGTTAGCCACAAATGCAGAAAGGACTTCTGTGAAGCAGAGAACGTGGATGCCCTCCTGTGGCCTAGGCACTTTCTGACAGTCCACGTTGCCCAGACATGGGAAGAACTTGAGAGGTCCTGAGCTCCCCATCAAGGGGAGTATGCATGCAAGCATCAGAGGGAGGCACAGTAGGGAAGGACTCAGGCTTTGGCATCAGACGGACCTGGATTTGAATTGCAACTGAATACTTGAATGTTTCGGGGTCAAGTTCTGATCCTCCTAATCTCAACTTTCTCATTGGAAAAGTGGATCATTGTCCACCTAACTTATTAGGCTATTATGAGATTCAAACTGAGTAACATGTATGAACAGCTGATATGTGCGGTGGGACACAGATCAGGTCCCAGTGGCTGGGGGCAGCTGTCATTATCTTTTTTATTTTTTATTATTTTTTGGGGGGGGGTTTGTTATCAGAGGAAAGCCTCAGCTGTCATGACTTGCCAGTACTCTGAGTCTGTGGGCCTATCCCTGTCATTTATCTTCATCCATCTTCTACTGTCCCTCTCTTCTTCCAGTAATGATCTAGACTGAGTCATAGTCCCCACCTATTGCGCTTGTACCCAAGAGCCGAAACACTGAGGTTACCTCTTATGCCGCTCAAACGCCTGTGCCACACCACCAGGGGCTCCGGGATGCACACGGGCACCAATATAGTCAGACTTTGGGAAGCAGAACCCCTTTCCAGGGTGACCTGAGAGTGCCTCCTCCATGGACCACATGGCCCTGGCTATCTTCCACAAACTCCGGAGTAAACTCAATTTCAGGCAGAGGAAGGAAAAAAAGCCTCAACAACATTACAACATGGGCTCATAACCCATGTTGTAAATGTGGTTCCAGGGCTCCCCACGGAGCAGCCCCTCAGTATTATATCATTTCTGGGTCTTTGGCAAAGGCCCCTTGGTGAGCGATGGGCCACTTAGCACTTGTTAATGGATCTGAGTTCCACAGACTTTGAGTGTTTTTTTTGAAATTGATCTTCCCTGTGAAAAGTATGCTTTGGAGACATGAAAAAACCATCAGAGAGCCTTAAATAAATTACACTTTATCAAGTGGAGGAAAACAACATGCTTGGAACCCATGCCAGGAGGAAACCAAGGCTATCTCACGCCAAGACGGGAGGGTGTAGTGTGCACCAGTTTCCCTGAGCCGCATTTAGTCGCAGTGTCTGCGTTTGCACTCCCCAGGGCCGTGTTGTGTCTGGGATCACTGTCTTCCTGTTTGATGTGCCATTTCCTCCTCCTGTCTTGAGCCCAGCTCTGCCGCTGTCTGGGAGAAGCAGTGTCTGGGTCACTCTCCTTCCTGCTAGGGGTGATGGCCCTGGCTGGAGAAGGGGATTGGGAGGGATCCTCCTACTTCTTCATCTCCCCCTGGGCCCATCTACAAAGGAAGGAGGCCAGAAAGATGACATTGTGCAGAAGGGGGACCGGGGCTCCAATTCCCAGGGAATGTAGCCATAGAGATAGAGATACCCCATCAAAGATGGAAAATGAAGACAAGGTCTTTGTGTCCAGAAAGACCCTTAGGAGGAGGCCCGGTCCACTCAGTGCCTCAGTCAACCACTGTTTGCTGAGGCCTCTCTGCACCGTTTGGTGTCAGCTAGGAGACTTGGGAAGGGTAAAGCTTTGTCCTGGCCCCCACACCACACACAGTGAGGATAGAAGAAGCCACAGAAGACCAAGGTCACAGGTCCTGGAGCACCAGAGCTGGGTGGGCCTCACTTGCATAGCTCAGCAGGAGCTCCATAGGCAGGGCCCACACGGGTTCCGTCAGAGCCCTGCTGGACCTCAGCTAGTAAGCGGTGTGGCGGATGAGGGGAGGGCCAGCAGCTACCATGCAGGTGACAACAGGGCCGGCCTCTGAGTGAGGATGGGGAGACAGCTGTCCTAAGGGAGAGGATGAACAGGGGGAGGCACACAGTGGTCCCTGGGTAGCCTACAGGCTTTTTTTTTTTGGGAAGGGCTATAGTGCCAGGCAGGAAAAGTGGTAGGTAGACAACAGTTACATACAAGGGGAAGGAGCTAGAGAGGGTGATAGTGACAGCTGGACCCAAGGCCCTCTGCACTCTGACAGGGGCACTCACAGCGAGCTGCACGGGGAATTCCAGAGCCGGCCAATGGCAGGGAACTAGCTGCTCACAGACATCCCTCAATGGCCTGGGTTTGGACTGGGAGAGAGAAGAGGCAGAGCCCTGCTTATTGGCTATCTCCTGGGGCTGGTGCCTTGGGTCCACAATCTCACTTAACCTTACCACCAGTTCTCAGGGAAAATGGTGTGACTGTGTGTAAGAAAGTGGGGACGTGAGGCACCCCCCGGAGGGAAAAGGAGGTGGGGGAGGTGGGAGAGACTCCAGAGCTTATGGGATCAGATGTATCTGCCATGGAGTTTTGGGCAGGCACAGGACATCATCTGGGAGACTGGAGGGGCCCCAAGATACCGGGCTTCTAGTACCGACCCAAGACATGCTGCTGCTGGTGCAAAGACCAGCTGGTCCCATTAGGGCTAGTTCTAGGCAGTGGGCAGAGAGGTCAACAAGAGAGGATCAGCCCTGTCTTATGGAGCTTCCATTCCAGCCAAGAACACAGACACAGCTAGATTGTATGTGCGTGTGCGTGTGTGTGTGTGTGTGTGTGTGTGTGTGTGTGTGTGTGTTGCAGTTCCTCAATAGAAAACTGAATTCTATTTTTATAGTGGGAGACTCCTCCTTTTACTAGCAATAATTTTGGGATTCAAAGGAGACAAGACTTTCTGAATGGGCCAGAAGTGGGTTGGCGGTACAGGCTGAAAATCTCTCAGTTTTTCTGGGCACCCCTGAGCTCTGTTACTAGGAAGAACTGTTCTCTTTGTCTCCCACCAAAGGTCTAGGGAAGCTTTGGGAAACCTGAGGTGCTCGTCTCCTTGTTAGAACTCTTCTTTAGGGCCTGAGGAAGGAGTGCGGAGAGGCAAATGGAAGGAGGGACAATATGGATGGGTCCAGTTGTTAAGGTTCGTCTTGCAGGGCCACGGCCAGAGGCTGGTCCCGTTAGGGCTGGTGCTGAGCGTTGTTCCACGAGGTGCCCAGGGAACCTGGGTGCACTCCAGGTCCAGGAAGGCTGAATCTCACATCTAGGGCACAGGGAGCATGCCCTTGGGAAAGCTACTTAACCTCTGGGTCTCTGTTTTCTTGTCTCTAAGCAAGAGGGTGTAGCATATGTGTGAGTCCTTCAAACTGTGTAATAGAAGCTTCTAGAGTTAGGCCAATAGGAGCTGCAATCTCATTGGATTATTGGGAAGTGAAATAGGATGAGCAAAGCTCCACGGAGATTAGGATTTTCTCTGTCTCCTCTTTTTGGTTTTACTTAAACAATAGTGTCTGGTTAGGAGCTGGGAGTCCTAAGAGACTCCACAATACCTGAATGTCCCCAATACCTCTTGGTCCTAGCAATGCTGTTTATTTTCTGGGCTAAGGGTGGCCAGGAGCCACCTGTCCCTGTACCCTGGAGCTGCTTGCATGGTGGGTGGACTCAACTGCCCCACTCTGTGCTGTTTTCTGCTATCAGCTCCACAGCTCTGGTTCTCTGTGGCTCCTCTGTACACAGCAACTTCCTGCAGAGTACCACGTCCTCCCTTCCTCACCATGAAGGCTCAGCCCCTGTGGAGCCTGGAAGCATGGGGTTTGCTGTTCACCCTGCTGGAGGCCTCTGATGCTCTTGATGGGCTTTGAGGCTTCCATGCCCTGGGAAGAGAAGACTCCTGCATCAGACCCAGGCCTCTGTGCTCACTTGAGGAGGGGGTCTCTCTTTGAAGGTGACAAGGAGAAGGAGCGGGAATGGTGTAGACTAGGAGGAGGCCCAGTCACTGGGTGAGCGGCTGAGCCTAAAACTCCCCGCTGCTGGAGAAGGGCTCTAGTCTAGACTTCTGTCTATGGCTATGGGGTAAAGAGCCCGGCAGGAGGAGACCGGCTCCACCTCTTCCTACTGCCTGACTTAGAGTAAGATGCCACTCCTCTCCATGTCTGTTTCCTCATTTGAAGACGGGGGTTCATGATTCAATCAGGTGCTGCTTCCCATGGTATTTGTGGAGCCCTAGACGGTGCACAAGTGGACACCGAGAGCTGGGAGAGTGAGCAAGGGGTTAGAGTGAAGGCTGGGGCAGTCATGGTCTATGATTTACATTCAAGCTCGGAGCTCTGTTCCTTAATTTCTCAAGATCTCAGCTTCCTCTTCAGTGCAATGGAATTATACTAGTGCTTTCTTCTGGTTGTGAGAGTTGCTCAGATGGTGCACGGGAAGCCCCTCCAACGGTGGGTAGCCATCGGAAATCCCTGGTGTCTAAGGGACACTAATGCAGGGTGCGTTTCTGCTCTGGCCCTCCGCTGGCTCACCTCATGCCCCAGCCATCGATGTCTGCAGAGCCTGACCCACCCTGCTCTGCTCATTTTTCACCAAAATAACCATCTGTCTTTCTTGGGAGTGGGCTGTGGAAGGGAGGAGGTGCTATGTGTGCCCGAAGCTGGGACAGGTGTTCTCAAAGGAAGACTATTGTTCCCAGTGAAGAGTGCCACAGCCACTAGTGCTTGATGGTGGACTGACCCAGTTTTACAACTGTTTGTGAGAAAATACATTTCAAAATGCACATATCTTAGGCATGGGCTCAAGTCCTGGCTCAGGAGCACTTACTTTCCATAGTGACACTGTGAGATCTACGCTGAGCCCAGAGCTTAGTTATTTCTTCTCTGCCATATGTTTACCTTATTAAGTTACTCCATAGGCTGCATGCATCACTTGGGGGCCCTGTGACCAGAGCAGAAACCAATCTATACACTTTTCTAGTGACAGGACAACTGTCACTAGAAAAAAGGCACCCTCGAGTCCACACAAGACCACACTCACATTAGCTGGCACGAGAGGAGCGGTTTATTGATGGCAATTAGCATGTGCCGGACTGCTCAGTGGACCTGAACAGCAGCGATGGCTGGGGAGGCAGGGTCGTTATAGAGCAAGTGGGAGGGAATGGGGGAAGGGGAGTCATCAAGTGTCCCTGGCTGGGTCAGGGCATTTTGGGCACAGAGTATAGAGTCCTTGCAGCAAGCTTAAACAAAGCTATATGTGTGGTCAGCTGGGCACAGACAGTCAAGGTTGCAGCACAGCTGTGATTGGCGCATCCTGCAATATCAGAAGTGCTGTGGGGGAAGGGGTCCCATGGCTGGGTGCTTTAACATCTAGCTGAAGTCCTTGGCTCAGAGTGAGAGAGAAAACTCTGAAGAAGTCACAGACCCACGTAAGCATTGGCAAAGTGGGAGAGGGCTTTGTCAGAAGCTCACAAGGCCTCGAATCCCAAGTGGAGAAATAACAGCCAATTGTCCTGAGCCCTAAAATTACAGGAAAGAGATCCTGCTTATCTCCTTCAGAATTTGTCTCTGCCTCCCCACTGTCCTGGAAGGGTGGCTCATTCTCTTTTCCTTTGGTCTTTTCACTGTAGATGGTTTTTCTGCTCATCGTTGACTCACCAAAGCCACCCCCAAATAGGGACATCTGTCTCTGAGCCACACGCTGTTTCACGGGCTCTCACTGGCTCAGGGACCCTCTCTTAGCGTTCTCATCTGAGAGTCCCCAGAGACAAATCGGATGGTTTGTCCGGCATGGGTCAGGAGGGCAGGGCTGTGAGGAAATGCTCATTTGTAAAAGGATGGAGATTATAGGTCATAGTTCTGGATAAGCAAAAGGGTGCTCAAAGGGTTGTTCAAAGTCCTCAGCCTATGAGCTATAGACGCGTGAGGTATGTGTGAGCCGGCGGGACTCTAAACCCCAACGCTGATCCTCCCTGCATTTCTGTCTCTGTCTCTCATCTGCTCCTCCCACCTGTCACTTCCTACCGTGACAACTGCGATGGAAAATGAGAAGAGAACTTCCCTAGAGGCGAGATCATGGAGTGGCCCTGAGGTCTCACAGGTGAGGTTTGCTTCTGCCTGAGTGTAGCTGGGCCTGAGCAGACCTGCTAACCTCTATACCTGGAGAAGGGCTGCTCTGGGGAAGGTGTGCTTTGGATTTTATGAGCAATTAAACTTCTGCTACAGTTGCTGTGCGTAGCCTAGTGGCCCTGTGTGTTTGCCCCCACCTCCTAACCTCACCATGGAGATCTTCCTCTAAAACCTTTCTACCTCCATCAATCAGGTTCCATCGCAAGCCATCTTGCAATTGCTGAAGAGCCTGAAGTGGAACAGGCCTCTCTGCAGACACAGCGCATTGGGGCTGTCACCACACAAGCCATCGGAAACAGGCCTGGGGTTCCACACAGGGTCTGCGAGCCAGATGGCCACAGCCTCTGGATCCAGGAGACAGTCTCTGACATCCACTAGGCGGGATCTATGGGATGATTCCTGTAAATAATGACCAGGAGGAGTTTAGAAGCTGTGAATATACCTGGAGATCACAGAAAACTACGTCTCCACACTCTGGGGGCAGTGTAGGGAATGCACATGTGTGTGTCATTTGGGGGCCCCTTGGGGTTCCTTGAGCTCACATTGAGGGAACTGGAGTTACACTTGGGGGAATGGCTTCATCTCCCAGTTCCTCGGTTTCCTCACTAGAGCTGATGGGCCCTGTAGGACAGGGTGGCTAGGAGGTCCCAACTGGGCCCTTAGGTAGCCTGCAGCAGCAACGCAGCTCATGGCAGAGTGCAGAGGAAGCCACAGAGCCCTTCTGTGTTTCTCTTCCTCTGCACTATAGGGCTTGCCAAGAGGGAGGAGCTGAGGAGATCTGGCTGGGACCTGGGGGCGTTCACTGTGACAGTGACTGCGGGAGCTGGCGGGAGCTGGCGGGAGCTGGCAAGGACCCTCCGGGAAGGACTGGCATACTGCTGACTATGGAGAGCCATGGGGGAAGGAAGGGAAGAGACATGGAGACCCTAGCGGGAGAGAACCTAATCCTTAGAGGACTGGGAGGTCTGAGGCCAACTCTGACCCTTAAACCACTGTGCTGCATGGGCCAGGTAACTTGCCTTCACTGGGCTTAGTCTACCGATCTTCAGATCAATGTCATTTCATAAGCCCCTCCCCTGTTGGGCCCTTGGCTGCGTAGTGTTCCACCAGCCACATCACCCCCTGTTCTGTCCCCTTTAAATCTATCCAGTGGGTTCCCAGCTCCAGCTGCCCTCTGCCAGAGGAAGGCAAGTCAGCACCAGGAACTCGCAGGGCTGGCTCAGCAGCCCTCCAGGTCACGGCGTGATGCTGGGTCTGGTGGTGCAGGGCTGCTTGGTCCATTACAGTCTGGGGCTAATGTGCCCTCGCCCTTGGAGAGGCCATTACAGGGTGGTTTCACCAGCTTCCTCTGTGGGAAGGAAGGCAGTGGCAGAAGGGTCAGCGGGAGCCCAAGGAGAGGCTGAGCCAGCAGAGTTTTGTGCTGGGCTCAGCGTGGGACTGCAGTACTTGGGGAGGCAGCCAGCAGGCATGTGTACTTCCTGCCCTAGGAAGCTCACAGCAGCCTTGCTGGCACTTGGAGGCCCTGATTGGCTTTAGGCCACTGAAAAGCTCAGGAACGAATGGAGGGGCCTTGTGTTAGACCTTGTTGCAGGGGCTCCAACGGTGCCCATGGGGCCTGGCCCTATGTTAGTGTCTCTCCCTGGTGCAAGGCCATGCTCGGGCCCCACCCCACCCCACCCCACCCCACAACGGGATGGCCAGATGGTGTCCTCTGGGTTGGAGTCCAGCAGAGAACAGAGGGCTTCTCTTCCCCAAAAGATGATCAAAGCTCCTGCAAGGACTCCCATTGGTCACGTCCCTCATTGCTGAGCCAATCTGAATGGCCAGGGCTTCCTTCATGCACTAATCTAACCCAGGATCACCCTGGTGGCCGGGGAGGGGTTTAACTCACACTGAGCTGGAATTGGGCTCAATTAGGCACATTTTTGGCACAGCTGTACCAGAACAAGGGCATTGGGTAGGGGGAAAAAAAAAACAAAAACAAAGAAAAGCAAATGTTTAGTCAAACAGTTCTTGGTTGTTTTCTTTCCTCCCATGAAAGGGAGGAAACCCTAATATTCCTGGAGCTTCGCTGATCTCATTTGATCTTCCTAATAATCTAGCAAGACCGCAACCATTGTTAGCTTAACTCTAGAATCCTGCACTTTAATGTCAGAAGGACCTAATGAGCACCAAGTCCAGTGCCCTCATACTTATACAGTAAGCAACAGGGACACAGCGATGTTAAGTGACCACCCTGAGGTGACACAACACATTACTAGAAAAACAGGATTTGCCCAGGGACAAGTCCCTCCTTTCGGCAGGTATCTATCTGCTGGGGGTTGTAGAGTATAGCAATCTTTTAACGAGGGGGAATCTCTCTCTCCATTGAGACAGGCAGAGTAGCTCAAGTGATTCAGAGTTCACCTTGCCCTGGGAGAGGGGAAAAGGGAACTCCGATATCCTCCCGGGCCCTTCCACCTATTTCCCTGCATGGGGCTCTGCTGCCTCCATGCTGAGTCCAGAGGAGCCTGTGGGAGATGTCTACTGAGGATCCCATGGCCCTTCACACTTCACATTTTTGATGGTGTAGCCCACTCCAAACTCAGCCACCCCCACCTCATCTCCTGGTGGGCCTGTGAGTGCAAGAAAATCAGCTCCAAGAGTGCGAGAGCTGGGGAGGTCCCTCATGTTCACCTAGCAAAGCTTCACATTTTACAAAGGGGAGGACTGAGGCCTGGGGGAGGAGCAGGCCGAGACATCTGGGCGGAAGGGCCCCTGGCTTCCAGGCTAATGCTCTCTGCTACACCAGTGGCTGCATGAACTCTGAGCTGCCACCCTTGTGGCCCTGGCTGGTAACCAACTATGCTGGAGCCTGAATGCTTGCCCACCACTGACCCCACGACCACTGAGCCCTTTGTAAGGCGCACCCATGTCTTATCTAAACACAAGACAACCAGGAGGTGGAAAGCAGGCAGGGTTTCAGTCACATTGCTGGCTGTCAGAGATCAGCACTGCCTGCCTGTCCCATCCCAGACAGACATTTCTGAAGAGTTTATGTTGTTTTTCTTCTTTTGATCCCTGCAAGGCTGGTGTCAGTAAGACTGTTGCCCTAGTTATAGATGAGGGAAGGAGGCTGACAGGCCCAGCCACCTAAGCTCTAGAACACAGTGGGCCAGTGGGAAGAAGGGAGTGGCCTGGTCTCCTAGCGACCAATCTGGTACCTGGCACCCCTCACCCACATGAAGGAAGCAACAGAAATCTGATGCGCAGAAGTTTGATTAAGTTAGGAGTTTATTTTTCTCACCTAAAGTGGTATCTGGTAGTGGCTTGTGGTAAAGCCTCCATAGCTCCACTTTGCCATCGTGGCCACTTCCTGTGTCCCCTTGGTATTCTAGGCCCATGTGAACCCTCCAGAGGTCACCATCTGGCTGCTCCTTCTTCAGACAATTTCCCAGGTCAGGAAGGGCAGTGATTGGTCTATCAGGAGTCCAGCAGGCTCCAGCTCAGTCATTGGTTGGAGCTGTATCACATGATCCACAGAGGGGTGGAGAAATCTCACATAGTTTCATCTCATTGGCTGCAGCATCTTGCATGCTTGTCTACAGAGGAGGTAGAGAAGTAATGTTTGAAAGCAGAGAAAATTGTTTTCCCCAACAAAATAGGGGTTTTGGTAGTTGAAAAGCAGAGGAAAACAATTGTCAGTGAGCAGCCCGTCATGTCTGCCCCAGTGTTTTCGCTCTCATTTTCATCAGTCTCCTACATGCCGCCGAGGCACATTTGCGGTTGTGCCCAGGCTGTGAGAGGCTGAGCTTAGGATCCCACAGGGTGATACTGGAGCGAGGCTCATATCTGCTGCCTGGACCCTGCACCTCCCTGAAATCTGTACTCCTGCCCCTTTGTCTGCCTCTTTCTCTTTAAGCAATTTTTTTTTTTTTTCCTATAGAGGATTGAACCCAGGGAGTATGGAGCTACATACATGTCCAGCCCTTTTGATTTTTATTGAGACAAGTTCTCATTATGTATCTCAGATCAGCCTTGGATTTGAGGTCCTCCTGCCTCAGCTTCCCACTAGCTGTAGTTACAGGCATGTGCCACTGCTCCCGGCTGCCTCTCTTTTCTGTCTCTCCCAAATCTCTGTCTCCTCAGCATCACAGGTGAAGCTCACTCCTGCAGTGTGCAGAAGAAGGGGTGGTGGTCAGTCAGCTGGGTCTGATACCACTTTCAGATTGAGCTGCTTTAAACAAATCTGCTTACGTAAAAAGTCCACTCCTCCATGTCGCATGCCTCTCTCAAATCTTGCTGGGAGGATGTTCATTAGGGTGACCTTGGTGGAGGACATTTAGCAACATTGATCATAATCCAAAATGCACATAGCCTTTGTTCCAATTTACCGCTTAGTAGTTGATTGTTCTGAAATACTCAGGAATATGAAGTTGTGTAAGGATCGCTACTGCAGTGCTATTTGTAGTGACAACATTGGCCAAACCTAAACGTCCATCATTTAGATTGGCTGCCCACATCCTGACACATCTGTACTATTTAATGCTAAGCAGCCATTAGAGTGATTAAGCTTGGCCTCTGTAGTCTGACTTGGGAGAATGTCCATGATGTGCCTTTGAATAAAGAAAGCACCCCGCTGAAGGATATGGACAGCACGACAAAGACTAACAGTCTTGGTTTGCATGCAGATAAATGTCTGGCGGGAAGTGCTCTTGGGTTGGAAGAGTCTCAGGGACATTTCTCTTGCATTGAGACCCTCTGACCACGTGATCCCTCCACCTCTTATACAGGACAGTCTGTGGGCGACATCCTTCCCCCTCTAATCTTGGCATCCATGTTCCTTTCTGCCCTGGGTTGTTCCCATTAGTGGAGAAGCACACCAGTAAGTCTCTAATCTCCTCAGCAAAAACAAATCAATGCCAGCCTCTTTTGTTCTTTCGGCTTCCTTTGACACCAAAATGAGAGTCGCCATTCTGGGGTCTCCAATTTCTTTCCTCTCGTTTTCTTTTCACATCACCCTACCCAGATTTCACTCTCTCTCCCTGTCCTTCCTTCCTTCCTTCCTTCCTTCCTTCCTTCCTTCCGTCCTTCCTTTCCCCAGCTACTCTTCTCAAGGTCACTAGCAGCCTTGGCACTGGATAAATGGCCACGTTTCAATGACGCGTGGCCTATCGAAATTTGGCAGGGTGCTCTCTGCTCCTCTCCAAACCCTTCCTCCTTGGCTCCTGGGACCTCGCAGTCTCCTGGCTTCCCTCCTTCCTCCCCACTGCTCCTCCTCCTGCTCCTTGGCTGGTCCCTTCCTTGCCTCTCCACCTGCAGCCCTGGAGACCGTGTGTGTCCCAGCGCTCTGCCCTTGCTCTTGTCCTTGTGCCCCCGTGCTCCTCTGCGAGCTTCTCCAGCCCCTTTTATATTTAGGCCTCCCGAGTTCCTATCTCAGCCCTACCTGTCTCTCATTTCCAGGCTTTCATGTCCAGCTCTACCTTCCTTTCTTCCCTTCTTCATCTCTCCTTTCCTCCCTTCCACCTTTCCTTCTGTTTTACTCTTTCTTTCTTTTCTCTCTCCCTACCTCCATCCCTCTTTGGGTTCTTCCTTACCTTTCTATAAAAACCATCTATTACCCTTATAAATTTTGGCGTGTGTGTGTGTGTGTGTGTGTGTGTGTGTGTGTGTGTGTGTATGTGTGTGTATAACAGCTCTACAAGTAGGAAGTGTTTATAATAGGAAACAATTCTGCACTTTACAAAAAGATTTACCAATGCTTTCCTTGAAATGCTGTTCTCTCCGGGGTCCTACAGAAAATGATTTTGATTTATAAACGCATTTCTTTCATGCTTCAGTGCAATCCTTAAAAACATGCTCGATTTCCTTTTCAAATTCTGTACAATTCAACCAGCATTTTCCCAAGATACTGCTAAGAAGCTGGCACTGCCTGCCCGGGTGTGGGGTCAAAAGGCCGTGTCACTGTGAGCTCTCCTGCTGAGCCCGAGCACCTTGTCATGAACTCCAGATATCTCAGTTCTAAAGCAAATCCATCCAGTGAGTCCTGGGGAAGAGGAGATACATCGGCCTCCCATATGGAGGGACAGCTGGAAAAGGGGCTTGATGATGGAGGGGCGCGGCTGGTGGGAGGGGCTTAGCTACTCTGCTGCTTTTGCTAGCATATTCCAGAGATATCTGTGAGGATAGAGAGGTAGGCTCTGCCGAGAGGTGGACCAGAGGGAGGGGCAGAAGCTGGGTCATGCGAAGGTTGAGGTGTAAAGGGCTTTGTTTTCCCCTGAAGCAGACAAGATACCACGGAAGTCTCTGAAGGAAGATGGCGACAGCTAAAAGTGGCCTTTCTGCCATCATTATGGCTTATGAATGGGGTATGTGTTAGAGTGGGAATGGCCAGACAGACTGCAGGGGTACCAGCTGCAAGGACCACAACATGGGGGCAATGGACCTTTTGGGAAAGAGGAATACAAAGGTGCAGGTGATCAGGCGGGTTTGACATACTTAGGAGACTGGGAGGCGGGACATTGGGGATGAGGGACAGAGAGGTGTCAGAGCGAGTCTTGAGTTTCCAACTTGGGTAACTGGGTGAGTTGTGGGGATGCCATCCACACACATGGTGACACAGGATGACCAGGTGTGGAAGGAAAGACTGGGAGTCCCATGCTTGACAAATGAGGTGGGCGGGACATTGAGATATGCGCGCGTGTATGAGGAAGACACCGATCAATCATCTCTGTAGATTTGTCTTTTTTCAGAACATCATATAAATGGCATCGCAGCATGTAGGTTATTAAGACAGGCTTCTTTCACTTGGCAACTCATTTATTTTTATTGTCCAATGATATTTCATTGTGTGGCTATATTATAGCTTTTTTATCCAGGCACCTAGCAAGGGATATCTTAATTGCTTGCAGGTTTTTTTTTTTTTTTGGCAATTATGATGAAGTTGCTATAAACATTTATATTCCTGTTTTTATGCAGACATGTTTTCAGATCAGTTGGGTAAATACCTAGGAGTATGACAACCAGATCTTATTGGAAGACTATGTTTAGATTTGGGAAGAACTGCCAAGCCGTCTTCCAAAGTGACTCTACCATTTGCATTCCCACTGGCAACAAGCGAGAAATTTCTGTTGCTCCACATTCCTGCCAGCAATTGGTTTCTTTTGGATTTTAGCTGTTCTAACAGGTATATAAGGTTGCCTTATTGTTCTTTTAACTTTCAGGTCCCTAATGGCAAATGATGCTGAGCATTTTTTCAAATGCTCGCTTGCCATCTGTATATCTTTTTCTGGTGAGATGTCTGCTCAGATCTTTCCAATTGGCTCTTTTGTTTTCTTATTGTTGAATTCGAAGGGTTCTTTGTGTATTTGGGGTACAATTTTTTTTTCACTATCTGTTTATTTTCTATGCATTTTCCTCCAGTTGCTGCCCTAATTTTTAATTATTTTTAACAGCATCATTTCCACACAAGTGTTTAATTTTAATAAACTCCAGCTTGTCAGTTTGTCCCTGGTGAATCATGCTTTTGATGTTGTAGCTACAAATTGATTGCAAAACCCAAGATCATCTAGATTTTCCTCCTACATTTCCTTTTAGAAAATTTTACAGTGTTTGCATTTTAAACTTAGGTCAGCGATCAATTTTGATTTAATTTTCTTTTAAAGGTGTAAAGTTTATGACTTATTTTTAAATTTTTTTTTGGCATAAGGATATCTAGGAGTCCTAGCATCATTAGCTGAAGAGATAGGCCATTCTTCCTCAGTTGGATAGTCTTGTTCCTTCCTTTGTTAAAAAGATCTGTTGATTATATTGGTGTGAGTCTATTTCTGGGCACTTTATTCTGGTCCATTGATCTGTGTGTCTGACTTTTGCTGTCTTGATTGCTGTAGCTTTATAGTCACTCTTGAAACAGGGTCGTGGCAATCCTCCAATTTTATTCTTCTTTTTAAGTTTTTTAGTTATATGGCTGGCTATTCTAGATCTTTTGCCTTTCCATATAAATTTTAGAATCAGTATCTATAATGTATTTTTACTGGAACTTTGGTTCCATCTATATTTTTATCTATCTATCTATCTATCTATCTATCTAATGTCTTGGTTCATAAATCCTTTTGTTTGCAAACAATTTGGTTCTCAGACAGAAGCATTTGGCAAAAATCTTGTTTTTGTTTGCAAACTCTGCATCAGGTGACAAACATGACTGTGGCCATCTTTTCCACCCAAACACAAACATGGCCATTTTCTCCTCACAATTGTAGAACAAATCATATAATAATTAAGTCTATATAACTGATCTTTCAACCTGTAAACACCGAATAGCTCTTCTATTTAGATCATTAAATATTTCTTTTATCAATGTTTTGTATTTTTTCTAATACAGATCCTGCACATATTTTTTTTAACATTTATACTTAAATAATTTTTTGGGTGCTACTGTAAAGATATTCAAATATATGCATATTGTACCTTCCAGTTATTTATTTCTGGCATGTGAGAAAATAAATGACTTTTGTCTACTAACCTCGTGTCTTGTGACTCAGGGTGTTCCTATACTAGTTCTAGATTCTTGTGAAGCATGTTAGGTTTTCTTATAATCCACAGTGTTATTTCTTCCTTTCTGATATGTGCACCTCTTATTCTGTTTTTTTGTCTCATTGCTCTGGCTAGGACTTGAGTATAAGTAGTGGGAGATATTATCCTCAAAGTTAATGGTAAGGAGCTGGGGAGACAGCTCTGTAGCACAAGTGCCAGCCTGGCAAGTGCAAGGTTGTGAGTTCAAACCTCAGTCCCGCAAAAAGGCAAACACAAACAAACAAACAAACAAACAAAAAAACCCTGAAACAAAAAGCAACACAAAACAAAAAATCACAAAGTTAATGGTGAGATTGTTAAGTTAAGGATAACCTCTTTTGCCACAAAATAATGGCCAATCGAATTGAATAATACATTAGAAAACATATATATGGTACTCATGTATATGTATACTCATGTATATTCTGGAATATGTACTTATTCCAGAGACATACGGATACCTCCACACTTATAAATCAGTCAGTGCATTCCACCCTAACAAGAAGTTAAAGAAAAATAAAATCATATTAATTGATGCACAGAAAGCAGTAGGCTAAGTCCAGCGGTCAAATATCGTAAACACACATGGGTTCACACACACTCAGGTTCAATTCTCAGTAATCTAAGAAATGAAGGGAATTTCCTCAAACATTTCAGCCTAGTTTTAAATGCTTTGGAAGGGTTTCAATCATTGATTTGACTTATTAATAGATACCAAGACTTTCAGGCTATTTGTCCTCTGAGTTTTAGAAGTTTGCAGCTTTCAAGGATTTGGTCTGTGTCATTTAAATTATCCTATTCATGTACATAGAATTGTCTGTTTATTAATCTTTTATTATCCTTTTGATGTTCATCAGCTTAATAGTGATGTTTAACCTTTAAATATTGATATTGGTAATTTGAATATTTTCTCCTTTTTTGTTAGCTAAAAGGACAAGAACACTCCTTAAATGACACTACAAATGATCAAATCAATGTCTTATAGTTTTTTGCTCTCTGATATAAAAAAATTTGAGGAACATAATAATCATATAATGTGATGGTCTGTTATATGAACAGCATAAATTTGAATGATACAATTGCTTGATCTTAAGAAGTTCAGAAGTTTTTTTAGACAAGGTCTTACCATGTAGTTCAGACTAGCCTTGAACTCACTATGTAGCCCAGGCTGGCCAGAAACTTAGCGATTTTTCTGCCTCATCCTCCCCAGTCCTGGGATTATAAGTGTGCACCTCTACATCCAGTCAAGAAGTTTAGAATTTTAATGTTCAGAAAGTTATTTAACAAGTAACTGTGTAACTATTTGTCAGACATTCTTCTGGGCTCTGGGGTACACTGGCAAGCCAAGGAGACTTGACCCCTACCTTTAAGGGACTGGATTAGCATTAACCAAATGATGTCCCAAATAAAGGAAAAGTTGCTACTGTGTATAGTTCTGTAGAGGAGAGCAGCATAATGTCTATGATATCAGTTGGTAGAGAAATTTGGCCTCATCCATGAGATCAGGGAAGGCTTTTCCAGGAAGGACTCATTGATCCAAGATCTGAAGATGGAGCAGGAGTTAATTAGCAAAAAGTGAAACGTCCTTACTAGGAAAATAGCAAATGCAGAGGCCCTGAGGTAGGAGAGACTGTGCCAACATGAGATCCCAAGAGAAGGCCAGAGTGTTTGGGGTAGGAGAGGAGAGTTGGGGACACAGTGGAAAGCAAAGGAGAGGAGCATCAGGGCACAGCTGTGCTGGCATTTGTCTTCATTCTAGGAGCAGAGGAGCTTTGTCTTCATGCTCAACCTGGGACACCTGGAAGAGAAACGGAAGCGAGAGAGCTATGTTTGTTCTTCACTGTGTTCTTCATGTGGCTACATATAGACCTTTTTATTAAATTTGTTTTGAGGTAAAATTTACCAAAAAAAATCACTCATTTTAAGAGTATAATTTAATGATTTTAAGTAACTTATAGACTGTACAGCCATCACAGGAGTCCAGCAGTAAATGTTTCTACCACTCAACAAATTCTCTTGTGGCTTTTTATGGTTAATCCTCACTTCTATCTGACCCCTGCTCCCAGCCGTCTTCCCCGGCATTCACTGAAGTGATTCATTTATTCTGAGACATTTTACATAAAGGTGTTCCCCTACACATACGCTTTGCCGCTGGCCTCTTAGCGAACGATGTGAAGATGCGTCACGTGTGGTTTGTGGCAATCGTTCACTGCCCTTTTTGCTGAAGTGTCCATGGGATGGCTTTACAATGCCACATTTGTGTGTTCCTGCACTTGGTGATGGGCTTTGGGATTATTTCCACATTTTGATGGTCCTGAATACTGTTGTCATGGATGCTGGCAGGAGAACATTTTGTGGGCATTTGTTTTCATCTCTTGGGATGATCCCTTGGTGTGGAATTGCTGGGTGTTATGCTAAGTGTGAAAGGTCACCTTTTTTTTTTTTTTTTTTTTTTTGTCTTTTTAGACAGGGTCTCACTATGCAGTTCAGGCTGGCCTTGAGCTCACTTTTGTAGCCCAGGCTGGTCTCGAACTCACACCGATCCTCCTGCCTCAGCCTCCTGAGTGCTAGGATTACAGGCGTGCACCACCATGCCCGGCAAAAGGCCACTTTTTCAAAGAACGCATCATACTGTTTTTCCAAGGTGACTATAATGCTCGCATTCCCACATTTCCCACAGCATTGTATGAGGGTGCCTGCTGGACCATGCCCTTACCCAGGCCATTTTACCTTTGTAAAAAACAGCTGTAGACATTCAATATAGCTCACTGTGGTTTTAGTTTGAATTTTGGATGTCACTAATTGAACATGTTTTTATGGGCTACTTTGCTGTTCACATATTTTATTTGGTGCAACACCTATCCAAATCCCTAGCCCATTTTAAAACCATGGCTCTCTTGTTCTTATTGAACTGTGAGCGTTCCTGACATACCCAGGAAACAAGTCCTTTGTCAGATATCTGATCTACAAGTCTTTCCTCCCAGTGTGTGGTATGTCTTTTCATTTTCTTAATGGCGTCTTTTAGAACTAAAGTCATCAATTTTGATACAATCATTTACTGATTTTTTCCTTTTATGGATCATACTTTTGATGGTGTTCCTGAGAACTCTTGGACTTAAAACAGCTTGTGAAAATGAACTCCTTTGTTGTCTTCTAGAAGTTCTATAGTTTTGGCTCTTACACTTCAATTACTGGTCTCTTTTGAGTTACTTTTCACGTAGGGCATGAGGTGAGGCTGTTTAGCAATGTGGACTTTCAGTCACCTCGGCACCCTTTGTTGACATGACTGACCTTTTCTCAATGAATTGTCTTGCCGTGTTGGAAATCAATTGGCCATAAACATATGGGCTTATTTTTGGAGTCTCACTTCCTCCTCATCGATCTGTGTGCTTATCTTTGTATCACTGCTGCCCTGCCTTGATTCATGTGGCTTTGCAGCAAGTTTTAAAATTGAGTAGTGTAAGTCCTCCAACTTTGTCCTTTCTCCAAACTGGTTGCATGTCCACATAAATTTTAGGGTCATTTTGTCAATTTCTATAAAAAAGATTTCTGGGATTTTGATAGGGATCCCATTTAGTGCTCTGATCAGTTAGAAAGAACTGCCATCTTGCCAGCATGGAGTCCTCCAGCTCGTGGGCTCGAGATGTCTCTCCATGCATTTAGATCCTCTTTACCGGCCCTCGGCAATGCTTTGCAGTTTTCAGTGCACAACTTTTGTCCTTCTTTCATACTATTCATTCCCAAGTATTCTCTTATTTATGATGCCACTGAGAATGGCTAAGTTTCCTGTTTATTTGAAGTTTCTGAAGTTTGGAACACTGTTTAGTGTTGACACCTGCTGGAGGTGACTTTTCTCTAGAAATAGCCTCATTCTCAGACTGGGCAGAATCAGGAAAGTCTTGTAGGGACATATGACCCCAACCCTGACTCTTCCCTCATCCTCTGCCTTTTCCAGGAGCACAGGGCAGGCTTGAGCCAGAGGGCCTGGGTGGAGATGGAATGGACGGGTGAGATGGAGACTCAGTCCAGCGAAGCTTTGGGTTCCCTAAGGTCCGACTGGGTACCAGCCTACTGTAGTGCAGAATATGGTTAACCCTGAAAGTGTGAGATGACATGACAAAGTGCTGACAGGGCTGTCAGAGCAGAGGGTGTAGGGATGTGGGAGGAGTCAGCAGCAGTGACACAGGCATGTGCAGGTGACAGACAGCATCGCAGGATCTTCAGGGTGCAACAGGCACCACACACGGGGTTGAGATTCAGGGAAGGACAGGGCACCGGCTGAGGCCTAGCAGTCCTGGGCAGCAGAGGGCATGGAACTGTTCTGACAAGAATGCTTAGCAAGTGGGTATCAGGTGTCCACTGTCTGCCGGAGCTTGCAGTGAACCTGGTGCTGGGTAGCAGGGGCTCACATTCTTGGGAAAAGTCCAGCTCCCATAGCACAGATGTGGAGTGGGGATCCAGGCCCAGGAGGAGGGAGAATCAGAGGGAGCTGAGAGGTGTGCAGATGGAAATAAATACGGGCTAGTCTGACAAGGGTGATGACCTCCCGTTGTGCACCTGCTGTATACTTTGTGCAGTGCTACGTGTATATCAGTGAACTCTAGGAAGAAGGGACAGTTATTACCTTTGCTTTATAGATAAGGATGTGGAGGCTCTGCGAGGTGGAGTTGATGGAAGTCTTGTGGGGAGTAGGGTTAACACTGAAATCTGTTTGGCTCCAGAGCTGAGTTCTAAGCTATGATCTAGGCCTCTTTGGTAAAAGACAGAGAGAGCCCAGGAAGGGCAGGAGGAGAGATATCAGCCAGAGAAAAACTGTGAAGGGAGGGCCCTACAGGAATAGTATGTCCCTTGCATAGGAGAAACCTGCTTCCTTGAGTGGTAGCCAAGCCTGTGTGTCTGCGTCCATGGGTCACACAACAGCCATCATCACCAATCAGCATAGCAATGGCATGGTCACAACAGTTCACAAGGGCTGAGGGCATGTGTAACAGTGGTAGGTTCAGGAGTGCAAACACTCACCTTGCCCTGGGGAGAGTGAACCCCTACTTGGTCTTCTCGGTCAAGTTCAGGCTCACCTGCCTTATGGGGTCTCTAGCACATCACCAGGCAGAGTTTAACAGGCCCAGCTGGGAGGTCCCTCAACACCTTCAGGTCCCTGCAGCAGGCATCTCACCTGCACTGGCTCACCCGTTCCTGTATGTTCCTGGCCTGGCAGGTGTAGAGCTCCTGGGGGACTCAGGCAAGGATGATAAAGTGCTAAACAAGGGCTCTTGGTGCCTGAAAGATTGAGAGGCTGTGTACACACATGAGTGAATGAGCATTTGAAGGCTTTGGCCCAAGGAGAAGCCCAGGGGCCGTGGCAGCACCTGCCATCCTCCTGCAGTATTGACATCAAAGGTTGCCAGTCCCAAGGTGACTCACACACTGACAATTTGGGGACTTGACATGAGAATCCATCCCTTCACTAAATGCATCCGGGGCTCTAATTTCCAACAGCAACAACGGGCATAGCATTAGCTACAGTTGAGGGTGCATCCTGGCAATACTGGCGCTGCACACAGTGGGCACTTTGAGTACTCTTGCCTTAACCTCTCACAGTATTTATCTGTCTATAGTTTCACTGTACTTAGTTTTTCCCATACAAAAAAGTAGGCTTACATAAAAGGTTTTCAAGCAGTAGAGAAAATGACCACCTTTCTCACCCCATACCTCCGATCCCATTTTATAGATGAGAAAACTGAGACCTGGCATGTTCTATTCACCAGAAAGATGTATTCTGTAAAAGCATGAAACTGGGCTCTATGGTTACCCAGTGCATTAATCAGCTTTCCTGTCACCGAGGCAAAAACACTCAACACTCACAATGTAAAGGATAGGTTTAATTTGGTTGATGGTTTGGGGGGCTTCCAGCCGTGCTTTTCTGTTGCCAAGGCAGAAACAATATGGTGAAGAGGGTAGTGGGGCAAAACTTCTCACTTCATTGCAGCCGGGAACCAGAGCAAGAGGGGAGGGGCCTGGGCCAAGAATACTCCTTTCCAGGCCACAGTCCAGGAATCTGCCCCCACCAAATAAGCTTCACCACCCAACATGATGCTTTGGGTGGATGAAAAGCTTACCAGCAGTTCAGAGGGGAATCAAGGCCCTCGCTCGGTCTTGGGACACTGAAGCATTTGGCTCACTGGTGGAGACTTTTCTTGTGGGTTGGCGCTAGCCAAGCAATATCCAATTGGGTTGCATGGCGTGGGATCTGCCTCCCCGCTCAGGGATGATGGCAAAGAAGGGTAATAATCTTGACACAATCTAAATAGTGTTATCTCAAGTGAACCAGAGGGAAGACTTTGTTTAGGAGGCTTCCTGGGGAGTCCATAAATCCAGGACTGACAGATCACCTGGGCAGGTGCCTCTGCCACCGGCACCCCAGCTCAGGATGGCAGCAGCATAATTACTTTTCTCACGGTGATTATCTGGAGCAAGCTGGTCCATTTTTCTCTTTTATTACCACTACATTTCAGGAAAGTGTCCTCTGCAGACCCTGCTTATCTAAATGTTAGATTTATTGGATAGCTCCGTGAGGCCTGATGGGAAGCCCAGAGTGTGTTCTGCAGTCAGGGGCTTGGGTCCCTGAGCATCTGCTTGGTGGCTTCCTTGGCATGATGTGCAGGTGGCTAGATAGCTCACCACTCCTAACCATCATGGCCCCCTTGGTCACCTTTGTCCTCCCCTTTGCTCTGTAGCCTGGATGGTCCAACTCTAATGGTGGGAATGGGCTCGGCCTCAGGGCTTGTGCTCTTCACCCTAAGCCACCCTGTCACTAAGAGGGTGGGAGAATCCACCCAGGGGGCGCAACACACCCAGGGCCCCTGTGTGTGAGGGAGAGGATTTCTAGGGGCTGAGATGGCACTGGCAGCAAGGGGAGAGAGGGTGGGTCCAGTCTCTCTTCTGCACTCTCCGTGCTTCCCCAAGATCTTATTCTCTCTTTCTTTCTCAACCTTGACTCTCATACATGGTCCTGCCATTTGCCTAGCTTTGGTCTCTCAGAGTGCTCTCGTGGGTCGCCCCTTAGTTCTGGGATCCCTCAAGCTAGCGTGATCCCTTGAGTTTAGCCAGCTCGTTAGACTGATTGATTCTGGTAGAGCCCTGGGTATCTATGGTGTTACGGCTCATATCCAGATGTCTCCCTCAAAGCCCCATGAGCTTTGGGAAAAATCTCTGGATCATGGGTTCTTGATACTCACTGGTGAATTAGTTTACAGATAAGTTTATAGTTAAATGTGATGCGGGGAGGCAGAGCCTGATTGGAGGAAGTGGGTCCCTGGGGGCGTGGCTGGGAAGGGTCTATCTGCTTCCCTGGCTCCTCCCTTCACTCTGCTTCCCTGCTGCGATGCCATGAGCAGCTCCTCCTGTACTCAGCTCCTGTGCCATGCCATTCTGCCCTGGAGCCAGCTGACTGTGAACTGTGAGCCCAAATCAGTCTTTCCTCCCTCAAGGTGCCGGTGTTGGGTATTTTGTCCTAGCAACAAAGAGAATGATAAAACATTTGCTAATTGTTGGTTCATTCACTCACTCAGGCAATAATGGTTGGGTGCTTACTGTGAGACAGACATTGTTCTAGTTGCTGGGGATCCAGTAACAAGAAGCATCAGATATGGTTCCTGCCCTTCTGGAGTTTAGCTTGTACTGAGAGCAGACAATATATGCTTGTAGCATGGATGGATATAGCTGTAGTCAGTGGTCAAAGGCTTTTTTTTTTTTTTTTTGAGGGAGTAATAAGAGCAGTTTCTTGGATAAGGAGGGTAAGAAAAGCATTCTAGGCAAAAATCGTAGCACGGACAAAGGCCTGGGGGTGACAGGTCAGCATGACCAGGAAGTGTGGTTGGTGGAAATAAAGTGAAGGGCAGTGAGGTGGGGTGAGGGTGCAGCAAGGTTGGGCCCAGGAGGAGGAGCTCTGCCTCTCCGCCTCAGACTGCAGAAACCCTGAAGGCCACAGAACAGAGAAATTTGGGCTCCATAGTCAGGTAATCTCCCAGATCCTCCTCCATCTTCAAGAGGAGCTCAGGCTATTGGGATTCTTGTGGTCCCTACTGAAGATGCTGTCGTCTGAGATGAGGATGATGTGCTTTCTCAGTTTGCTTTGTTCCCTGGGATCCCACACATGTGGATTAGGGGAAGTTGGAGCCAAATGTGCTTCAGCCCATAGACCGAGAAAGAGACTCTGGAGCAGAGCACTGGCTGTGGCAGTGAACTCAGTTCCAGCCCCTAGTGTTCAAGGCCTGAGCGCCAGACAGCCGGAGAGCCTTCCCACCCCTCCCTGCTTGGCTGCTGCTGCGACCCCCACACGGGTGGAAATAGTCCCATTAGCCTCTGCTGACCTTGCGCTTGTCTCTCAGCCCCGTGCAAACTCCTCTCCGGGTTCAGCTTGGCATGCAGAGAAGATCAATGTTCAGGGCGTGATGAGATGAAGGCTTTCTCTTTTGGGAAACTGCTCACTCCCATTCCAGGAAGGCTGGGATGCGTGCTCTCAGGAGCCTGGCAGCCACTCTGTCTGCCTCCTGCCGCTTCCCCGTGTCCCCTGAGTGCTGCTGGGGCAGCTGAGGCTGGGGCAGGCATCTCTGCTGCTCTTGCTGGGCCAAGAGGGGTCCGTCTTGCCTCCCTCACTCCACGGGCTGGGATGCGCTCAGGCTGTCTTCACAGTGAGCTGATGGGCAGGGGCAACGCCAATCCTCGTCTTCTCCCTGGGTCCCCACTGTCTCTTCAAACACAAGCTTCTCTTCCTTCCTCAGAACAGTGTCCAGAAGTTTCTGCTTTAATTTCCATCTCATTTGCTCTTCTTCGAGGGATGAGAAGGACTCATTTGACAAGTGAATTTAATTAACATTGTCATTTGGTGATCCAGGCAGTTAACTTTTGTTTGATTTGCAGCATGGTCTACACTGTCTATAAAACATAAGATTTTTTTTTTTAGTTTATTTATTTATTTATTTATTTTTTAGCACTGTGGTGGAACCTCTGCTTCTCTTGCATACAGCTCAGAGCTCCCGAGCATCTGCTCAACACCGCAGGTCATGAGATTATCATTGACATCATGACTGCAGCCACTGCAGCTCTTTAAGGGCCTTGCCTCTGAGGCATGTGGTCCAGCTGGCACTTTATCACAGCCCCACCAGGGCTGGGGGCTTGACTAATTGTGACCCAGTGTGTACCACAAATGACTGAAACTCCACTTCCTAGGAGGGAGGAGCTCAGTTCTCTGTGACAAAACCGATGTCCAGACACCGTCCTTGGTGGTCTGACCCCTGAAATTGTTCCTGCTGTCCCTTCTGAGTCAGGAGCCTCCAGTCAGGAGATGAAAACTACACCAGCCCTTGAAATAGGAAAAATAGGATCGGAGGAAGTTTTGAAACTATTCAACTGCTAAAAGAATATAGATTATCAAGGCTTCCTGAAGTAGCACACATGCAAAACTTCTCTGACCTCTAGAGCTAAGGGGAGAGAGTAGGAAAGAAATGAGAACTCAAAAAAGCCCTGCACAGCGGCCTGCTCCCACTGAGGCCTAAGTCCAAATTTCTTTGGGAGCTTTGTGTAAAGCAGCACTGTGCAGACCCATTTTGTAGACCAGCAAATCAAGCTTTGGGCAGGCTCAAAGCCATTGGCTTGCATCACTAGTTTGGGGGCTGGGATTTGGACACCTCTGGGCTGATGCCAGCCACATGAGATCCACAGCAGTGGTCTGCACTGAATCAGCACTGACTGTGAGCCACACGCAGCTCCCAGCACTGTGAGGCCTGACCCAGGTCACCCTGCCTGGGCAGCAGCTGTGATGCCAGTCCCCGCCGACATTCAGGGCTGCTGAGCCACCCGCACCATGGCACACAACTGGGATTTTCCTTGCATAGATTTGAACCTAGGTCTGCCAGATTGCAGTCCCACTGCCCTCTGCTCCTCTCCTGCCATGGAGCTCAGCAGTTCATTGTAGACACAGAAAAGTGACATTTGCTGAGCATGTAGCACTTAGTGCCTTGTATGTAGTTAGTCCTCCAAAGCCCTCTCTCCCAGAGCTCAGTTCTCAGCTGGGAGCTCCCGGGAGGCCCAGCAGAAGTTCCCGAGTGGAATCAGTTCCCATTTTACAGAAAGAGAGACTGCGGCTAAGAGAGATTAAGATCCGGCTCAGAGAGGGCTAGCCAAAAAGTTCAGTGGATTAAAGTGCCTTCAAGTAGGGGCAAGGGCCAGAGGTTCAATGCCTAGACCTGCTGCGCTGGTCCTGCCCCTGGGGTGGGTGGAGATGGCAATTGAGACTGGGCCTAGTGTCACATGCCTGGAATCTCAGCACTTGGGAGGCTGCACACAGGTGGATCACTATGAGTCTTATCTAGTAGTGAGACCCTGAACACCCTGAAAATTCAAATGAATGAAAAAATAAGTAAATAAATAAAATAATAATAAAAAAGAGTTTTAGGACTGGCTGTATAGGTCAGCAGACTAAGTGCTTGTTTAGGTAAGTGCAGGGGCCAGGGTTTGATCTCTGGCAGCGCATGACGCACTGGCCCTGTCCTTGGGCATGCTGAGCCAGGCCATGGAGTCCAGGTGTGGTGGTGCATGCCTGGAATCCTGGTACTAGGGAGGCAGAAATCAGGAGATCACTATGAGTCTGGGCTGTGTAGTGAGACCCTGTACAAAACAAAACTAAGAAGAAGAAAAAAAAAAAAAAAGATTCAGCTCAAAGAGATCAAGATAAAGTGACCATGGAAAGAGTCTGCAGGGCAGAAGCTGGCTGGTTTGCAGGACCCTGTGGAGGGACAATGGACCTCTCGCAGCCACAGCCCATGGAGGGGCAGCCTGGGCTTGCAAAGATAGGAAGAAGCAAACCTCGCTGACCAGCCACACTCACGGCTTTGCAAGGCCCGAGGCACAAAGCCACAGCTGGCACAGGACAAGGAAGCTAGCTGTACCTAGAAAGGCTGCTTCCATGCTCGGTGACTCAACAACACCCCGTGCATCACTGTCACTTGGGTCTAGAAGCTGCACTGGTGGCATTTGTTTCATCTACTGGTTCTTCCTCCAAAGCCCCCACCTGAGGCTGGAAGACCCCTCCAGTGGGGCCTCGTGTCCCCACAAGGGCACATCTCCGGAGGGCCTCAGGAGAGGGCTGCCAACAACTGCCCTGTGCCAGCCAGCTGCCCAGTCCTCATGTCCCTCTTGAGCTGGCCTCTGCCAGTCCTTTGCAGCTCTGAAATCAACCGTGCCAGCACCATCATCAGAGCTAGGCTGACACTAGTGAGTGCCCACCACCTACGGGGCACCACGCACAGGAGTTTATGTGCCCACCGTCCCATTCAACTTTTTGTCGTCCCAGAAGATAGGGACTGCTGCTGCTCACTCATGCGGCTGAGGAAACTGAGGCTCTCAGCAGCTAAAGAGTTTGCCTGAGCTCGCACAGCAGTCAGTGCTTGACAAAGAGTAGCTGGTGCTGCCCTTTTCTCTCTTCTTCCTTGAACCCTGCTGACACCTCACTGGGGACCCTAGAATGGCTCCTGAGCTGCAAAATTGACTGACCCTGCAACCTCATCTGGGCCTGGATTCCCATCACGTGCGGCGGTGAACGTCATTACCACATCAGCCGCTTTGAGTTGTGGTTTTAATTTGGAGCCCGAACATCCATATAAACACAAAGGTCATGATAATTTACAGGGCTAATGTGCGTGTTAAGGGATTATCAATGAAGCAGGCGCAGCGCCTGGAGGAAATGGAAACACCAGAGCGATTCCGAACTCTCTCTCCTTTGCCACTTCCTGTTTGCCACCTGTTTCACAGCAGCTCAGAGTGTTCCTTGTTATCCCAGATGGTGGGGGACAGGCAGGGAATCTGCCTGCAGGGGGCAGGGTGAGAGCTGAGCCTAGCTCCTTGGGCCTCTCCCAACCAGGCTCTCGGCAGGGACACGAGATGGGTGGGTTAAGTTGGGGCAGGCAAAGAAACAGAACCTTGGAGTCCTGAAGTGCCTTCACCAGGGCCACCCAGGAAGTTGGTGGCCAGGAGGTCTCCTTGCTGCTTCCAGGTTTGGCCCATTTTGATCACCTCAACCAGGCCCCAAAGCAGCTCAGATATACAGAACACAGCCGCCATTGGTGGTGGTTTCTTCCCTCTGGGCTTGGTGCATTCTTGCCTCTATTATTTCAGTTACCATCGGGGCTGTTTTCATTAGAAGAATTCTTTTCAAAAGTGACATAAAACATGCCCTAAAAGGAAGCATAGTTTCCATTTTCTCCCTGTTTTACCCGTCATAAGGCATTTCCATTTCAATGGAATACCTCTTCTTTTTGTGCATTATGTTTTAAAACCTGTATCATGAAAGAACAGCTGGAAACACTGTGTTTTGAGCTCGTGTCTGTCCTCAGTGCTGTCAGTGCCCTGGCAGATGGTGTCTTCCCTTCAGAAGAGGACAGGATTTTCCCTGGGTTCTCTGCTCCTAGAGGCTCCTGTGCCTGGCTGCTGTGCCCCTACCCCTGGGTGCTTTCTACCTTTTCAAGACCTTGCTTGGGCATCACCTCTTTGGGGAGGATCACAAAAGAAGGAATTTAATCTGCTTTCTCCTGACTCAGCCTCTCGTTCTACCCACTTTTCTCCACCTTCTTCCATGACCCTCAAAGTTATAGTTGGTGATGATGGCAAAAATGGTTGTGCTCTTGCTGATGTTGTGGAGATGATCGTTGCTGGGAATTGAATTATGACTCTCGAAAAGACATATGTGAGTCCTAACCCCTTGAACCTCAGAATGTGAGCTCATTTGAAAATAGGTCCTTTACAGAGGTAATCAAGTTAAAATAATATGATCAGGGTGACCATGAATCCCATATGACTGATCTACTTAGAGAAAGGGAAATGTGGACAGAGTTAGTACTGAGGAAGATAATTTGAAGGGGCAAAGGAAGCTGGCTAAGGATGCAGAAGGGTACCAGGCATGTAGGGAGAGGCCCGGTTCCCCAACCTTCTCCAGTGTCCTCAGTGGGAGCCTGGCCCAGCTGACACATTGATTTTGTACTTCTGGCCTTGAGACATCACATTTCTGTTTCCTAAGCCACCCATAGCTTAATGTACCTTATCATGGCAACCCCGAGAAACTCAAGCTGTGATGGCACAAATGCTGATGTTTGCAGAGACACTGCTGTGTAGGGGCCACCCAGGATGGACTACATTTCCCAGCCACCCCTGCGTGTAGGTGGGGCTGCAGGACCAGTTTTCATTACTGGTCTATGAGAAGTGATGCATATGTCACTTTCAGGCAAAAGTCACTAGAAGCAGGTGTGTGAACTAAAGGTGGTGGGGCAGGCCTATAATCCCAACAATCTGGGAGGCTGAGGCAGGAGGGTTGAAGGTTGGAGCTCAGCCTAGGCAAACTACAGATTTAGTTAGGTTCTGTTGCAAAAAAAAAGGACTGGGGATGCAGATCAGCTCAAAGGCCTTTGGTCTAATCCCCAGTATTGGAGGTGGGGATCAGGTGTATGGTGTTTACTGTCTTTCTCCACTGCTGATGGAAGCCGGGAATTTGGAGGCCTTGGAGGAAGGCAGAACAATGAGCCTTGAGCCTTGAGCCTTGAGCCTTGAGCTGGAAGGAATCACAGTGTTGAGGGAATCCCTCTGCTGGCCAGTGGCTTTGGAGGCCAGCACTGAGGTGGTGACTGAGGTGTGATGGGGTCTAACCAGGCCTGGCCACAAGACCTCTCTTCCCAGAGGAGATGACCTGTCTATAAAGCATGGATGTGGCCATGGGCAGGAGGAAAGTGTGCAGGCTGAAGACATATCAGGGGCCAAGGAGAGAGCTCTTGATCTGTTGGGGAATGTGAGAGAGCTGTGGGGGGAAAAGAGGATGAGTGGCTGGAGAAGTGAAGAAATTGGGAACATGGTGGCCTTGGCAGCCACCATGGAGGAGGGCTGCTCCATCACCCTGAGTCCACTGGGTGCCATGAGGGGATTTTGAACAGAACCACATAGCAATACTGGAGCATTAGGAAGACTTGTTTGGGGCTGGGGAGACAGCTCGGTGGCATAAGTGCCTGCCTAGCAAGAGCAAGGTCCAGAGTTCAGTCCCTGGTACTGCATGCCATGCTGGCCCCAGAACTGAGTATGGTGGCACATGCCTATAATCCTATTACTAGGGAGGCTGAGACAGGAGGATCACCATGAGCCCAAACTATGACAGTGAGACCCTGTATTAAAAAATAGAAAGGAAGGGCTCTTTGGCTTTCAGTGTGGGGTTGGAGGATTAGGGACAGGGATATTGAAAATGGTGACATTAGGGGAAGACTGGTCCAGCAGGCCAGGAAAGAGGGCATGGAGCCCAGTGTGGGTGGAACAGGGTGGCTTTTAGAGAAAGCTGGATACAGAGTCAAGGGGTCCTGGTTATGAGTTCAAGAGAAGGTGGGAGGAAGAGAGGATGAGGTGTCGATTTGGGGCTTGTGGTAGCAGGGCCATGGCTCAGATGGGGCCTAGGGGAGGAGCTATACCTGCACATGTCTCTGTGGTCCTGGCCTGCTTTCCTCATTACAGTCATGTGTCCAGAATGATGGGTATAGATAATCAATGGATCAATGGATCAATGGGTAGATTGATTGGTCAAAAAGAAGAGCAAGGACAGATGCACAGGCTGGCAGCTTGTTGTGGGGGGACAGTTTTACTTGTGTGACATCTGTCTCCTCCACTGGGGTCTGGCAGTTGTGCCCATCTGGTTCACTGCTATATACTTCAGGCCCCACAGGCCACCTGGGCCATAATGGCACCTGAATTCATATGTGTGAATGAGTGGAAAGGGGCATAAGCTTGCAGGTTCCCAAGTATTTGATTTGGCTGGAGCCTAGGAAATTGCAGGGACTCCTGAGATGGTTGAATGGAGAGCAGGGTGACTTCTTTTTTATTCTGTCCATGCTGTGTTTTTGAGCTGAGACAAAAGCATAACAAGAAAAGACAGCTGAGTCTAACAGCTCAGCCAAGTTGGTCATTTGGGAGCTGAGCGGAGGGTGTCATCGTCAGGGCCCTTGTTGATCTTTGCTGATCAGAGCCTCCCGGAGTTCCCAGGTAGATGACAGTGAGGAAGTAGGACTGAGGGTCTGCGCCACTGCTCTCTACACTGACTGTGGGGAAAAACCCATGCCCTCTGCCCCGAGCTAAGTATCTACCCAAGCTGGGCTTTGCTCCCTGCTTCCCCCAGGTCCCCAGAAAGGGCAGTGTTCTTCCTGCCTGTTTCTGTTTCTGGCCAAATCAGGTGCCCATGAAGAACAGCTCCATCCACCGTCCCACAAGCCAGGTCCCAGAGGAAGTGCCTGACACCTGCTGGACATGGGGAGTACTGGCCTCTACCCTCCTTCCCGTTTGAGGGGTGCCAGGGTGGCAGGGCTGCAGGCAGCTCTGCTGCTTTCCATTCACCTGAGCAGAGCCTGCTGGGTGCGGCCCCTGCAGCTACATCTATTCTTTTGAGCACACAAGGGGTAGGAGTATGTGGAACCTAGGCTGCTGGCCTCCCTTAGAGGGAAGGAGGGCTGGGAAAGGGCATCAAAACAAAGCTCTCATGGCTTCTGCTTGTTCCACCAGTACAGGGGCATATGATCAAGGGTAGATGAATAGCATCTTACATAGGGGCCCTTGTGCCCCACCGTTCTGTCTGTATTGGGCCCTCACTGGCTCCTTCCTGGGCTCTGATCAGTCCTCCTGCCTTCAGTGCCCTCAGAATGCTGCATGCATCCAGGGTTGACCATGGCAGTCCCTGCTTTGGTGCTTTCTTGACTCTTTTGCTGAAGGAAGCCACTCAGCTTTGAGAAGTAGGCTGACCTTGACCAGGCACACAGGTCCTTGGAGAAGGCTGTGTGGTGCTGTGGTACCACTTGGACCTTGAAGCTTTGGTTAAAACCTTGGCTTGGCCATGACTCTACATTGAGTTATGTGACTTGTGGCCTCCTGGCTTCCTCACCTATAACTGGAGACAATAATCTATCTCAGCCACTTTTCTCATTGCTGTTACAAAATACCTGCTGTCTGCCACTTAAGGAGGAGAGGCTTATCTTGGCTCCCAAAATTTGGATCCCTACATTTCAGTGGACTGTCTTTTGGCTCCCAGTTGGAAGGGCATGGCCGAGGGGGATGGTAGAGGAAAATCTGCTCACTTCATGGCGGACAGAAAGCAGAGAGCAGGGTGGGAGACAGACCCTCCTAAGCCTTAGTGAGTCTGCTTTAATTTCCACAGTTCAGACACCGCTTAAAAAGCTCTGCCTTTGGGCATGTGAGGATTTAGGGGAACATCTCGACAGAAACCTCAGCCATAACAACACAGACTTCATGCAAACATAGGATAAGTGCATTTGTATGTAAGATACCTAGCAAGCACATGGATGTGTGGGAAACTCTTGATGTGTGCTTAGTTATGGGATGTATTTTTGTCTTCCTTCTCTTCCCTCCTAACTGATGGGGACATTTTTCTCTGAAGCTCCTATAGTTCCTGCCCCCCTCATCCTGAGACTGCCCCCTCTGATGAGCTTAGCCGGGAGGAGCTGGATTTTCTGTCACCTGCAGGACCCTGACCTGCACAGGCTGAGCCTGCCCTGTGGTCCTGCTTGTCCTCTGTACCTGTGCCACCCACAGGCCCTTCACACACAGGTGTGTCTTTTTTTCTTGCTCTTACTGATGCCCATCTTTGTCCTTGCTCTGCCTTCCTGTGGCACAGCCACCAGGGCCTCTGAGACACGCACAAGCCTCGGAGGTGGTACAGAGGGCAGAAAGGGCCCCTGGGTCAGAGTAGAGTGAATTTCACCCCTGCTGTGCCCCTGAGCAAGCTTAGGCTTGGAATGAACCCCTCCAAGCCTCGGTTCATCCATCTGACTTGCACAGACATAACACTACGCTTGAGGTCTTTTGAGAGATTTGGCTGTGATAATTAGCAAGATGGGCCTGGTACACAGCAGGTGCCTAATAATCGACATAGACCCTGCTCGGCTAACACATGGGATCTTCCCAGGGAATTTCAACTCCAGAAAGGTGGGCGTGAACCCAGAGAAATCTTATCTACTGGCCTTACTCTGGGAAAGAGAAATAGAATATATTCCAATTCCGAAGAGTAAATGTCAGTGGCTTGGGAAAGAGTCAGAGGTTCTTCATATAAACAGCAGGCACCACATGGGAGGGAGAAGAGGGGAGGGTGGAGGAGCAGATGGGGGTGCTGTGGCGTGGGTGGGGGAGGCCCTCCCTCTCTCCTGTCCTGGGTGTCAGAGAAGCACCACCTGTACTGTGCGGAGTGGGAGGTGCGCCAGACCAGGCTGCAGAGAGCCTGGGGTTCCCTCCCAGGTGGCTGGCTGATGGACTTCATTGTCTCCTTTGGAGTCGTTCTGACAAAATTGAACACATTGGCAATGTTTAAAAATTATGATTTTGTACATAAAAATGTCTGCTAACCTTTTCTTGGGAGGTCTTGCATCCACAGGCAGGCTTTGAGATGTTTGCATGGATGCGGACCTCCCAACCTGGATCCCCTCATCTCTGAGTCCCTCATTGCTTAGCCTGCAGAGCCCCGGACCCTGGAGGATTCCAGGTGCCTAACCTGGGTTGGAGGGGCTAATGCTAGGACCCCTTAAGCCCTGAGGTTCTGCGACCTACTCAGTTCAGTGTCACCTTCCTGGCCACCCGAGACAAAGTAGCCCCTCCTCCTTCAACCCAGTGCTCTGGAGGACACGGTAGGCATGGCTGCTCACTGTCCCTTTGTCATTTATTTACTTTTTCCATTAATGAATTTGGCACAGGGTCTCACTACACAAATCTGACACATAGTGATCCTCCTGTTTTCAGCCTCCCCAGTGCTGGGGTAATAGGCATGTGCCACCATGCCTGGACTTGGTCTCTGGCTCAGCGCACCCTGTGGGTACAGCCAGTGTGGCATGTGGGACAGGGGAACTGCCCCTGTCATAGTTGGGAAAGCTGACCTTCACACAACAAAACGACCTGCCCAGGGTGGCAAGGCAGTGTGGGCTGAGCCAGGAATGTCTCCCTTGGTTGTCTGTGCCTTGTCTATCACACACTGCCAGGGATGGAAGTACCTACGGGGAGCGGGTGGCACCAGGACTTCTGGCTCTACCAGTATCTCTCCTGGGGGGACCGATAGGCTGAGTGAGCTTCCGTTATCCTTGTCCCTGGGGATACTGCCTAGGATACCGTAGGCACTCAATCATTTTTGTGGAAAAAAATAAAGAATTTGAGAGGTCTAAAATCTATGCATGAGTATGTGGTATGCATGTACAATGTGACGTCTATCCCTGCTTTTGTAAGTAAGTGGGCTATCTAGCAGGAACTATCTCTGGAGATGGGATTAGAAGGCATTTCGTTTTTGTGTTTGGCATTTTTTTTTTCCCAGCAAGAAAACACTAATAGATTTCTATACAGTGCTCCCTTGCCCTGGTCCAAGTGATGCACTGAAAATAAAGATGCTACCGTGTATCTCAGCTTAAAGCTCCAATCCTGGGTGTGGCCCTCAGCTGTGCCCTGGTCTTGCCACTGTGCTCTCCCGAGGCTGGGGGGAGCAGAAGGAGGCCTGGGGTGGGGATCAGGGCTCAGCCCATGGCCCTGGCCCTGTCACCTCCTCCCAGAAGCCCTTTCTTGCCTCCTTCTTCCTGGCCCTTATCTGACCTCCTCCGCACCATTCCTGCATCTCATCCACTTCGTGCTGAATTGTACGTCCTAGTTTGTGTTAAGACTCCTCTTGCATCCTTGCCCGGCCACATGCAGGGTCTTTCATGGGGTGGCTCCTATCTGATTCATTTCTAGGTGGTCGGTCCCTGCTGTGCCTGGGCCCTCCCTAAGTATTCTGGGCGGGTCGCCATGGGCAACCTGCTGCTCTCTCTGGTCCTCTGTGAGGTGGCAGTGGCCTGGAAGGCAAAACTCTAGTCTATGTCCCTCTCTTTCTAATGTTGGTGCTCCTGAGCCTCAGTTTCTCTTGCTGTTGTGGGAGAAGTGACAACAACTGCCTCACGTGCACTGGGGAGGGGGGTGAAGTACAGATGGGTGTCATGGGTCCAGTGCCTCCTCTCAGGACAGGCCAGCAGCAGGCCTGCATCCAGAGTCCCTGCTTTCCTCCCCTCATGCCATTTGCTAGAAGCCGCTCTGTGCCATCACTGGCCTCAGCATTTTAGCCACATTTTGCATCTTCCCATTTTGTCCTCACCACCCACAGAGGAGCTGGGATAGGGGTCCTGAGTGAAGCATGGAGATGTAAACCCTCCTGTCTCCCTGCTGCTTAGAGCTTCTGAGGGACCCGCTTCCGCCAAGGCAAAGGCTGCCTCTGAGCTCCAGACTTTCAGAGCCTGAGGGCCCCGCTTCTGTCCATTTCCACCCACAGTGTACCCACCACCCAATTGTGGAGACTGAGGCCAGAGTGGTGATAGATTTATCCAAGGTCACTCTGGGGACAGTAGAGCAAGAATCAAACCCAGGCCTGCTGGGAATCCATCGCTGGAGTGTGACCAGCCCTCAGCCATCCTGGAGATGGTGTCCATCCAACAGCCCTTTTAAAAGATAGAAAAGGTACCTCTTGACTTGTCTTGTCACATGGTCACATACCACTCACCCTAGCAAAAATACTGTCCAGCGCGGGGTGCTTACTGACCCATGTACTGCAGGGGTCCCAGTGGGGATGACCCTATGGAAGCACTGGTGTCATGCTCCATTTGCCCCTGCGTGGGGTTGCCCTGCTGCCCTGGCTCACCCTGATTTGCTCCCAGGCTCCATCCTCTGTTCATGATTAGATTGAGCAAGGGGCCATGGGAGGCCCTGACCTGTGGCCACTGAGTGTGCAAAGGACACGGAGCCTTTGGAGGCGATCAGCAGTTGATCCCTGTGTGGTTTGGAACCCAGCGTGAGGCCGTGTGCACGATCAGCAGCAGAGGGTCTGGAGGGCGCGAGATGGGTGTCACTTCCGCCCTTTGCAGGGCCTTCCGAAAGTGTCTAGATGACCCGTGGGTTGTTGCTGAGTGAGCCCAGAACCCATGGCGGTGGCTCCCTGGCTGGTGTAGCCTGTTCTCCAAGTCCAGCCCAGCCAGTAGAATGGGCCCCAGAAATGTTTGAAGGGTGAGCTCATGGCTTTGGGCCTGGCCTTGTCCAGCTATGGATGCTTTGGAGACCCCAAACACCACATGTGATTGGGGGTCAGGCCTTGCTTTTTAGACCCCAGGCTAAGAAGTCCTACAGGGCTCCAGAGGAGAGAGGACTCCTGCCCCAGGGGCTTTCACATGGGCTCCACTCAGGTCAACACTGCTGGTGGGGCAGAGTGGATGCTCTACCTGATAGGTGGAGGCTCTGCAGGTTCACCTCTGGGCTGAGTCCTAGAAGATGAGACTGATTCCCCAGCTGGAGAGGGGGAAGGGCACCAAACACCCAGAAGCCAGCTGATCAGAGGCCTGGGAGGGGGCACGGATGAGGTCCAGGAGCTGGAAACATCCGGACAATTGCAGCTTCGGTGTTTGTGAGGAGGGCATAGCACCAGAGGCTGGCAACTGATGGGAGGCAGAGAGCAGGGGCCTTGAAGGCCAGGTGCAGAGTCAGCATTTTAACCTGTGGCCACAGGACTCATGGTCCTGCCCGGCTTTCTCAGCAGGACAGGGTGAGGGCCTCCCCAACCTGGGAACACACCTGCGCAGGTGAGTGGGAGGGAGGCTCTGGCAGCAAAAGGGGTCACATAGGAGCTGGCGATGGTGCAAGGACAGAAGAGCAAAAGGGGGCTGCAGTGAGGATGACCAGAACCTGGGCTCACTCCTCCACCTGATCAGGCACCATGCGGGCCCCGGAGAGGTTAGTAAATACACCTGCTGTCTCCCATTTGCAGAGGATTAGCTGGTGGAGCGGCTGGGAGTCAGGGCTGAAGCCGAGCCTAGAGAACAGGCGAAGGTTTGTGGCTCAGGCTATAAGCTTGGCCTTCAGGATGGTGGTGTTGAGATGGTGGAGATCTGAAGGGGTGGGGCCTAGCAGGAGGTCACCAGGTTACTGGGTCACTGGTGCCTGCCATTAGAAGGGATCAACTGTTCTCCAGGGACCTCAAGCTTGTGCTGGCTTCCTGTCTCCCCATGTGCTCTCCTTTGACTTCTGTCGTTGTGGTGTCATTTGCCACAAGGTCCTCACTGGAGTTGAGTGATGCCATGTCCTTCCACCTTGGGGACTGTGTGCTAAGTGCACATCTTTTCTTTGTAAAGCTACCTAGACTAGGGCATTTTATGATAGCAGAAGAAAACAGACTAGTAGTCTGCTAGTCTGTGAGTTTGTTGCTGTCTAGGTTCTAATTAAATTTACTTCCCTTACACAGTGGGTGTAGATCCTACAAGACAAGCGAACACGTGAACAGGCCAAGAAGGTTCAGATCCTGACAGAATGACAGAAGCTCAAAAGAGAGAGAGGTCTCATTCTCGGAAAGGTGGGCAAAGTTTATGCTGTGAAGACTGAAAGGAGAATGTGAATACAGTCAGGCATTGGTCATTTGGGCTTGACCCTGCAGGCCTGTGGAGAGAGAGAGTTAATTGCCTGATGGATTGTGAGGTGTGAGTAAGAGTTCTCCAGGTGGAAGGGAAGCCTGGCAGTGTTTACACAGTGAGAGGCAGTCGGGACAGGGTCAGATTTAGGGCAGGTAGTGTGTCCTCATGCCAGACTATGGCTGGCACTAAAAGTCTGAGCAGAGAGAAAGAGGTGCATTTATTTCTGTTGTCACATTGGCAGATCATCACACACCTGTCGTGGCCTCAGTCTTGTATGCCGAATGTCTGGTGTAGGTCTAATGGGGCTTAAACCTCAAAAAGGAAGGACCATGGTCTTCTTGGGGGCTCCAGGGGAGGACCTGCTTTCTGGCTCCTTCAGGTTGTGGCAGAACTTAGTTCCTCATGTGGCATTGGTGGCATCTGCATGCTCCATGCCCACTAAGGTGTCCCCAGGTTCAAGAGGACACACTAGCCCTTTACTTGTGTCCCCTCCTCCTCCCTCAGCCCAGCAGTAGGAGCTTGTGTCTTGCTCACAGTCTCAGTGTCTTCTCCTGTTCCTGCTACCTCATCTCTGCCTCCCTTTTAAAAGGTCCTTAGCAGAGTTGAGTGGAGGCCATGTCCTTGAACTACTGGGATTGTGCACTAAATACACATCTTTTCTTTATAAGGTTACCTAGTCTCAGGTGTTTTATTACAGCAGCAGAAACCAAACTATGCATTTGACAGTCTGTTAGTTTGTTGCTGAGCTTTTAGGACACTTTGAAGAGTTTATTTGAGGGTGGGGTGCAAAGAAGAGAGATAGAGATAGAGAGAGAGAGAGAGAGAGAGAGAGAGAGAGAGAGAGAGAGAGAGAGAGAAAGAAACGAGAAACACCACTGAGCCCACTTAGGTCAGATTATCAGATTGTGAGTCTCCGATGGCTTCAACACTCCTGTCAAATTCCCTTTGCCTTATAAGACAATATATACATAGGTGTTAGAGATTAGCTTGTGGACATCATCTTTGGTAATATTCCTCCAAATAGTCCTTCTATTGGTGGAAGAAAAGAAAGTTTACCAAGTATCTGCAAGATACCAAGAGCCAAGCAAACGATTTGGCACTATTGCACTTCGTCCTCGTGTGAAGTAGCATTTCCTACTTTACAGAGAAGAAACGAAGGTTCAGAGAGATTAATGCAGGATTAACAGTGAATGTGGCTTCAAGCCTGTGCCTTTCTGTACCCTGTCCTGCAATGAGGGCAGCTGGGCTGGGCCCGCCAGGCGGGGCTCAGGGCACCCTTCCTGTGCAGGCTCTGTGACTCTAGGACACACCTGCCCCCTGTTGGAGCAATCGGAGGCTCTGGTACAGGTGCTAGGCGGGAAGCCGGACAGGCAGGGTCACACCTGGCTGAGGATGGTATCGGGCTGAGTGTCTCTCTCCAGCTAGAGTGAATGATGCTATTAGGTCAGAGCGTCCCTGCCTAACCTCGGTCCCCGCTAACCCGTGGGAGTGCGATACCCAGCAGATATTCGGGGTGCAGACACCAGCTGCGCTTGGTGAGTGATGAGCTCTGCTTTGCTCCGCTTGTGGGTGGATTTTAAAAATGCATTGCAAGTGCCCATCTCAGCGGCAGACAGTAGAATCTCCATTATGTTTTCTTTCCTTGTTCTAGAATATTTCCTCTTCTATTTCAGAATCTGTCACATTCTACATGAGAAGTGGCTAGTTTTCCCCCTTAGAGTAAAAATAGGTTGAGATTGTTCTGTGAAAGATAATGGTTTGCTACACTAATAAGACGATGTAAATTTTGTCTTCTGCACTTACTGCTGAGAAATTGGAAGTGCGAGGCTCATTTTCTGGGGTCCTTGTCCTCCGGCTCAGTTGCCTACTTGGTTTAAGCATGCGCACAGCGGTGGGGTCACTACCTGGTGAGCATGAGCCCTCTCATATATGCTCCTGCACTTTATGGGCTGATAACGTGGGTTTAATGCATTTATAAACATGTGGGTATCTTCTCAGTTATTTATTTTTCAGTTATTTTTAGAAGAAAATAAATTGTTTTTACACTCTAATAAAATCGCTGTTCACAGCCTTGAGCCGTTCGGGGTGGTTGTGAGCCGGGGCCGGAAGAGGCCTGGCTCCCAGAGCCCAGGCATCCTTTCCAGGCCTGCCTAGAAGCGACCTTGCTGCGTAGCTTCAGGAGAGTTGCTGTCCCCACCCCATCTCGGGCTTCACTACCCTTTATATTGTTTCTGATCTTCGCAGTCTGAATGTTCCAGGAGTTTCTAGGCAAGCGGGACTTCAGTTATTCATCAAGAAAGCACCAACTATGTGCCAGGCACAAAGTTTTAGCCCAGGGATGCAGACCCATCCCCGACCCCAGTGATCATTTATCCCGGTGCAGGTGCATGAAACAGTTGTGGTGCCGTGAGGCTGTGGGTTGGCAGGAGTTACCGGGCTGCTCACATCCTCGGTTTCCGGCTTTGTCCCACACAGCTGGGACCAGCTGAGCCCAGCGCAGCTCCACCGGCACCTCTAGCCCTGGTGTCCGGAGCTTCGCGGAGCCATCCTGTATGCGGTGCGCATCGGCCTATCGATCCGCACAGCTGCAGCGCTAGTGGCTCCTGCCTCGGATCAATGCAGCTGACAAGCGGGGCGGGAGGGCTGTCATTTCTTTGCTCCTTCCCCAGCATCCTTTCCGGAGTAGCCACCCATCCCTTTTGCAAATAAATGGCCATCCCTGCGTGCACCCAGGGCGCAGGAGGCTGCGGGCTGTCCTCGCAGCTGGACCTGTCTTGTCTCCGGCTCCACCGAACCAAGCACTGAGCTGGGCGCAAACGCAGGACGTGAGCCCCTCCCGGAGGCAGCCCTGCGAGAGGGACTTTCACGGAGGTTGAGTCGCCCACCTCAGGCCGCACAGCCAGGGCCTCCCTTTGAGCCTAGGGCTGAGGAGCAGTAAACGCAGGGAACCTGGATGGCGTCCTTTGGGCAGGGCTTTCTCCGGTGTTAAAGTCCTCGCTGACGCTGATCACTCCCAGCCTCCTGGCACTCTCAGAAGCAGCCTCTGGCAGTCCAGAGAACATGGGTCAGGTGTGCTCGCTGCAGTTGTACAAAACTGCTTTCTAGGGTACTCTGGCTGCGAGCTAGGACTTCTCGTACCGCGCCTGACATTCCCAGGGTAAGGTTCTGCTCCACTCCCCTTTCACAGGTGGGGAAACTGAGGTGCGGAGGGGCGCACGCACTGCTGCACGTGGAAGGTGCAAGTGCGTGCTCCATGCCTGGGCCCTTAACGCTGCATGCTACCATCTGGGCGCCACTTCTTTTCTTCACTTCTTGGTACAGGGTCTCACTATGCAGCTCAGACTCGCAGCAATCCTCCTGTTTTCAGTCTCCCCAGTGCTGGGATTACAGGGGTGCTGCCCCACGCCTAGCCTTGGTGGCTGGCTCAGCAATTCCAGGGCCTGGGCTGGCCTGGCATGTTGTGCGGGGGATCAGACCCTGGTCCCTGCGCTTGCCTAAGCAGGTGCTTAATCTGCTGACCTATCTCACCAGCCCTCTTCTTCACTTTATTTATTTATTTATGTATTTATTTACATGTTAAGTCATTTTGATGTATATATATATATATATATATATTACATACATATATTATATATATGTAAATATTTATAGTTGGATGGTCACATCCTCATCCTGAGCCCCCACGGGTGGCTTCTGTTCAGCAGTGGCTCTATAAATTATTCTCCCTGATAAAATAGAGATAATCAAGCCCCATAGTGCTTGTAGAGGGCTAGACAGAGGGCCGGCATGTCTCATATAACCTACCTGAAAACTTCTAAGAGGCTAGTTTAATTATCTCCACCTTATAAATGGGGACAGTGTTGCTCAGAGAGGCCAAAGAATTTGTTGGTGGTCACACAGCCAGGCGGTTCCAAGGTAAGAGAACTGACTTTGGAGCCCTTGTTCTGCATCCCGGAGCAGGGGGTATTCTGGGAGCCTGGCTTTTGAGAGCGGCAATGGAGGAGAGTGAGAGCAAAGTCATCTTTTTTTTTTTTTTTTCCTTTGTGTCGTGAGCCCAAAGCTCTGAGTCTTCTTCCCTTCATTGAGAGCAAATGGACCAAACACCAGGGCTGCAGTGGCTTTCGCTGCTGTTCTTACCTCAACTGTGACCCTGCAGTTCAGGAGTGTGCCTTCTGTCTTGCTAAGGTGGGTGCTTTCCACAGAGCGGTATTTACTAGGACAGCCTGTGACAGGGTGGCCCTTCCTCTGCATGGTTAGCCAGGAGCCTCAGTCCTTCCTGCACCCCACCCCTGTACTGGTGGAGCAGCATCAGGGGAAGCTCTGCAGCTAGGTCTACAGCCAATGCTGAAGGGTGCCTAGTGCTAGGCCTTCCTTATGTTGAGCATGTATCAGTCAGGCTAGGTGAGGTTATGTTGTAGTAACAAGTAGCCCCAAAATCACAGAGTCTTTTTAAAAAATCTATACTTTGCTGATCTTACCTATTTGATGTGCATGGGGTAGGATTTGGCCGTGCTTATTATGGCCACCCACAGAGTCTGGTGACAGAGCAGCTGTGATGACACTTCCGGTAGGTTTTGCATCAGCTACTGAAGAGATTTAACAGCAAATGATGTACAGTACTTCTGCCTACCCAACTCACTGTCCAGAATTAGATGTGAGGTCCTTCCTGTCACAGGGGGACAGGAAGACAGTCCTACCAGGGACCTGGAAGTGGAGAGATGGGAAAATTATTTGGCACGATGAATGACCTCCACTGGGCACCACCAGGGTAAGTGGTAATGGCTCTGCTTCTCCTTCCTCTTCTTCCCCTTCCTACACTAGCAATGTCCATGGTGATTTTCTTCCCACGCCACCTTGGGTGGGTCCAATGGTCCCAGGGAGACAGAGTGAGCAGCTGAGGGACTTGGTGGTGGTGAGGGAGCCTGAGATTTGAACCTATGTCTGTCTGGCTGAGAGCAATATCTTTTCCCTGAGCCATGGTGTCCTTTGGATGCATTAGAAAGCAAAGCAAAGCATCAGTGGGGCCGAGGGAGGTCTGTGGGACAGATAATACGACAGATCCCGTGATCCAGGGATCGAGAGAGTCCTTGAAAAGGTCATATCCCACGAGCCAACAAACTCTGAGATGCCAGGTGAGGTGAGGACTGGTGTCTAGGCAGCATTTAGAGGTTGGTGCTGGGAGGAGCTGGGGTGGGAAAGGATGGGCCAGGATGGTTGTGGACTTGGGCCTCAGACCTGGGCTAGCACTTCAGACCTGCTATCCCTCAGCAGATGCTGACATTTGTTGAACCTCTTCTCCTCTGTTTAAAGAACTCATGCAGGAGGTTGCTAGAAGATTTAGATGAGGCCTGAAAAGGAAAATACAAAGAAAATTCAGGGATGCTTAGTAAGAACAGAGTCCTCCAGAAAATGGGCATGAATTTGTTTCCTTTGTGCCATATCCATTTGTATAATTAAATCATGAAGTCCTCAGAGCAACTCCCTGATAAGTCCCCACTGATATACCTACTTTACAGATGAGGAACACAGAGGCCAGACAGGTGGCTACCTAAGGTCACTGAGCTCTTGGGAGCTGAGTTCTTTCTTGTCACATGAGCCCTTTTAATTTCATTTTGAGGCTCAGGGCCTGACTGATGACCAAACTCTATGTTAGGAAAGTTTGTGCAGACCCCGAAATGGTCTCCCTCTCCCCAACAGCCACATGGCTGAAACCTGAGTCTGTCCTCGGAGAACCTCATTTCCCCAGAGAGGGAACCGCCGCATCACAACAGTGATCTGCACAAAGATGAAACCCACAGGCCAATTAAAGTCTTTCTGTTCAGCATGGCTTTGGAGATCGATGCACTACAACTGTGCAATGAGCGTCTGTCTGTGGCTGCCTGATTTTAGTTGGATCCTTGTGGGTTTCTCACAGGTTCATCTGCCCTGGGGTCAGCAGAGAGGATCCAAGGAGAAGCGGCATTGATCTTTTGCTTAGCGCATCCTCATGAAATACAAATCGGCTGTTACTCAGACAGCTGTCTGTCGTCTGGCAGAGAAGGGCTACCACCAGGAGAGCTAGATCTGTAACTTCATGGTCAAAGCTGTTTTCTCACCTCCAGCGCTGCCCACCCCCACCCCCATCTCGACCTTGGCCTCCCCGCTCTGTCCTGTGAATTATCGATGCCTTGTACAGGTTCACCGTTGGCTCTGCGACACAGTGGGAGCCATTGGTAGGGTGCTGAAGATATTTTCAGTTGCAAGCAAGTTTCCTGTCAGGGGCCTGGTGGCTCACACAGGGCCTCAGCATCTATTTATTTATATAAGGCTGATTGATGCCCCATTCCTGGGCATTCCTCCTGGTATAAGTGACTGAGGGTGGAGACTCAGCAAAGACGTAGTCTGAGATCAGAGTGAGGGAGCTCCAGGAAAACAGGAAGAAGAGAAGCTGTGATCAAGGACAGATGCTTCTCCGGTAGGGCAAGGATCATCAAGCTTGATTTAGGGATAAATCTTTTATCTTAGAGGAAAAGATCACCTGTCCCAATGTCACCCTACAGTCAGTAGCAGGAGGAGAAATAGTGAAGTCCCAGATGACACTGTCCATTCTTTAAAGGACGTATGTGTGCATATGGAACATTGGGGATGAGTGCATCTGGTTGTCAAGGCTAGGGGTGAGCAGACTAGCCCCATACTGACTATAAATAAAGTTTTATTGGGACACAGGCATGCTCATGTACTTACACTCTAGGGCTGCTTTCATATCAGAGAGCTGGGTTAGTTTCGATGGAGAAGGCCTGGGCTACAAAGTTTAAAATATTTACAGCCTATAATAGAGGTTGCGATGAAATATTTACAACTAGTGACAGTTAAAAATTAAAAATATTTAAATCTGGCCTGTTATAGTAAAAGTCTGCTGGTCCATTGTCTGGATATTTGCCCAAAGGGAGTTTAACTTAAGCATTAGTTTTCTGTATATTTGAATATTACTATTAACAGGTCGTTGCTTCTAAATGGAGTTGGGTGTGGATCTGAAGTCTAAAACAGCTGTGGAAAGGCTGAGCCTGCCCCCTCCTGGCCTCTTCTGATTCCCACTGCCCTGGTCTCCAGGTAGAGCTGCCAGGTGAAATATAGGACACCCAGTCACCCTGGAATTTCAGATAAACACCAACTAAGTTTTTAGTATAAGTATAACCCAAACATTAAATGGGATATACTTACGTTAAAACGTCCCATATTTAGCTGAATCCAGATACCACCCAGTCTATCTTATGTTTTTAGGTGTGAAATCTGGCAACGCCACATTTGGGCCACGTCTGAGGAAGCATTTCAGTGATGCTTGAGTCTCCAAAACAGGTTTCAAACTCAGTGTGGCATTTGGCATTTTGATATCGCCCTTGCCAAACTGCAGCCTCATGCCCCCCCGTGACCCTTCCCACGCTCCCCATCCGCCCTTCACTCTCATTTCCACAGAACTCCTAGGCTTCCTTCACTCCTGGGTGCCTTTCCCTATGCTGTCCCCTGGCCCTGGCTGCCTGGGAACACATCTCATCCCATGTTCAGCTTTTCTACTTGCTCCTGGGGCTGCAGAATTTCCTCCCCTGGAGGCCAGGTGACAGGGCCAGCACATGCAGCCCCACTGAGTCCAGGAGAGTGCAGTGTCAGACCTCCCAGTCTGGGCCCTTGCATAGCCCCGAATCCCAGAGATGTGTGTCGTGAGATCACCGACACCTAAGTCACTGGTTAGTTTTTCGTTTGCTTCCCTCTTTCTTTTGTCTGAACACAGGGCTGAGGTTACATAAGTTATCCTGGACCTGCACTGGCTGCCCTCTGAGGGGAGCCTTTTCATTTATCTCTGCTGTTCTTCTCTGGTCTTAGCAGGTTGTTTGGAAACAAGAGAAGACAGCCAGGAGAGGACTCAAGGAGAGGCCAGCGGGAGCAAAGGCGCTGGGGTGAGGAAGAGACCACAGGCCCTGGAGCAGTGTAAGGCAGGAGAAGAACAGAAATGACAGGACTGACTTCGAGGCACAGTGAACCTGGGCTGGGTGGAGCTTGGGTCTCGCAGGTGGACTCTTGGATTCTGCCTGTTCCTTCAGGATCCCCCCCCCCCATGCTGACCCCTGTTCCTCATGCATATGGTGAGGATCATGGCCTGCTTCCCCAACGGCTTTTGTGGTGATCCCATGAGTGGGTGTATTAGGCTGAGTGCTGGGGCACTGGAGCTGTTTCATTTGTTTTGTTCTAAACATGTTTTGCTAATTTTTTTTTACAGGCCCTGTGGCTCACACCTGCTATCCTAGCTACTTGGGAAGTTGAGGCAAGAGCATCCCAAGTTCAAAGCCAGACCTGGAAACTTGATGAGACCTTGTTTCTAAGTAAAAAGAGCTGAGGATGTAGCTCAGCAGGAGAATGCTCACTTAGTATACATGAGGTCCTGGGTTTGATCCCCAGCAGTAGAAAAAAACAAAACCAAACTGTTATGGCTTATGTCTACTTGTCCCCCACAAAGCCTCATGCAATCATGGGGCAGGGACTTTTAGAGTTTGAGACTTGACTCATGATCTACTGGGATTACATGTTTTAGTACTGATGGGGTTATTGGTCTGAGTGCGGCTGGGATTATGGGTGTGGCCTGAGGTGGATAGGCTGAGGCAGAGAGCCTGAATGTAATATAAAGAGAGACAGAGAGACAGACATGCTGTTGCTCTCTGCGTCCCTGGTTGTTCTGTTGCCTCTGTCGCTGTTCTGCTGCCATGAACTATTGCTCTCTGCCATGTGCCTCTCTGCCTTGGATCCAGCCGAGTATGGACTGAAACCTCCAGTAACTATGAACTAAATAAGCCTTTCCTTCCTTCACTTTGGGTGTTGGGTATTTGTCCCAGCAATGAGAGAAAAGTAACCAGGAGACAAACAAAACACCAAAACAGAACAAATCTCCCATCCTGGAGCAATTTATATATCCTGATATGTGAAGTCTTAACACCTTCCATGGTATCTGGCATATAGGTGCCAATAAATGAAAGTTACTACTACTACTACTACTACTACTACTACTACTACTACTACTAACTATAGGGCCTCTACTGGCCGGGGTCAATTTTCACAGAATCCCAAATCTGAGCAGTGAAGGCCTCAGGAGGCTGGCCACCTTTCCTCCTGCTCCCCAGCCCTGCCTGGCCCCGCAGGGTTGAGCTTCTCTGGAGGAGGTCTACTCTGCACTGGAGACTAACATATCTCCCCTCTCTACCACTGACTTCCCCCACTGACCCATCCAAAGCTGGTGTCACCTCAGGGACATCAAGAGCCCATGGCCTGCACAGAATGGAAGGTCTCCAGGAGCTGCCAGCAAGCAGCTTCTGGTAACCTCTCAGGCCAGGGCTGGGGCAAGGTTGGGGCTTTGCCTGCCCAGGGGTTCCTCCTCTTCCTCTTTAGATCAGAGCCTTTTGCTGGCACCCTTCTTCCTCTAGGTTCATTAGGAACTGTGTTTCTAGAGGACAGATTTTGGCATGGAGTTACTCTCCATGTCTGAGCTCCCAAGAGCTGTCTTGGGAGACAGGGTCAAAGACACAGGAGCTGGGTGGGGGGAACAGAGAGAGGAGGAGGCAGACATCAAGATGGGTCTGTTTACTCCCACTCACCCCAGGTTACTTTTAAATGAGACCAAAGTATCTTCAAATCCCTTCTATTTCTACTTGGCCCTTCTAGAAATGACCCACTTGACATTTTAGGTGAGAAAAAGCGAGCAAGGCACGGAGTGTTCCATAGAAACCACGAAATGGAGGCTTCTGAGTGAGCCTGAATGACTCTATAAGTGGAAGCAGGTGTAGTGCAGCAGCTTCCTGGAGAAGGGGCTCCAGGATCTGAAGCTGGCCACAGGGTGGGATCTGGCTGTAGTGTCCACCTCCCACCTGCCTCCCTGATGGGGGCCGTGGGCTGCCCCTCTCTTCCTGCACATGGAGGCCTCAACAGCTCTGCTTTCCCAGCCCCTTCTGTCTTCCTGGCGCCTTGTCAACCTTGGCCTGCCTAAAAAAAACAGGATGCTTTTGCCTGAATAAATGCATTGACTTCATCCCCCTCCTGTTTATTCCCAGCCACTCAGAGCCCTGCACATTCTGATTTGGTGCCAGAAGCATACTACATCCTTGAAGTGCACGGAGAAGGGCAGTCCGGGGACTCATAGGTCACTTTACATGTGCTCTGTTACCAGGACCATAGTTGTTTCCTCAAAAGAAACTCTCAGGAGTGGATTTGCCACCTCAATGCTTCTTTTATGAAAATTAATCAATTAATTAATTAAATATATATTTGGTTATTGTAGGGTCTCACTATGCAGCTCAGACTTGTGATCTTTCTGCTTTCAGCCTCCTCAGCACTGGGATTACAGACATGTGCCACTATGTCTGCACAGACTCAGGCTAGCTCAGTCTGCCCTGGGAGCAGGGCTAGCACAGCATGTGATACCTGGGATCGAACCATGGTACAGGGCTCCAGTCGCAGTCCTTGCACTTGCCTAAGTTTGCCTAAGCAGGAACTTTAGTCTGTTGAGATATCTCGCTGCCCCCAACCCCTCACCCCAAAATGGATCTGATGTCCACTGTAGAGTTGCCTCCACTCCATCATCTACTTGCTGTGGTAAGAGGTAAAACACCTCATGCACTTGTGCCTCAGTTTCCTCATCTGGGATAGCAGTAAGGATAACAACACCCACCTGTAATGGTTGATTATGTTAACTTGAGAGGTTCAGAAGCCTGACCAAGTCATGTCAGCAATTGTACACGCTAGGATGTAGAGGACCCATCTCTGACAGCTCATTGCATGGATCCTACAAAGGGGAAATGAGGAAAGACAGGCTTGCTTCTGTTCTTTGGAGGTGTTTCAGTCTTAGCCTTCGGCTTGAATGTCATCTCCTGGCTTCTAACACAGACTCTTTGGCTTCTGCCTCAGATCCTTGAGCCTTCTGGTATACACTTTTGAGATTTCCATCAAGATTCTCCAGCCTTCCATCACAGACCCACCATATCCTGATACAGACTTGCATGGGACAGTGCAGTGGAACCCAGACCTTGGGCTGAACCCTTCGGTCTCAAGTGTGCAGACGCCCTCTGTGCGCTTCCTCATGCAATTCTGTGGCTGACCATCATACCAATCTGATTTCTTATACATTTGTGTGGCATCTGTTTCTCTAGTAAAACACTGACTCATACACCACCCCTGAGGGTTGCTGGAGAATTAACATGTTCTCCGTACTGTCCTCAGACAGCTCTCAGGGCAGGTTAATCTCTGCCACTGTTACTGTAGCAGATCCTGTATGCAACACATGCAAGTTCCTCACACAGGAAGTTGATGAGACTCAGGAAACTGGTGGCTTGTGGTGGGTCATCTCCTGGAACCACACACGATTGTCCCGAGTCCTCGTCCCCTTTTGAACTCTCAGCTTACTCATCTGTTACATGAGCTTATGATCTACTAGAGATGTCCAGAAAGCAAGGAATTTTTTTTTCTTTGTGATATGAGAGATTGAACTCAGGACCCTGCGCTTGCCAGGCAAGTGCTTATTCTACTGAGCTATCTCCTAGGCATAGGAACTTCTGTAAATAGATCAGCAAGCATTTTGCAATCTTATTTATTTATTTATTTATTGGGTTTTTGAGACAGGATCATGCTATGCAGTTCAGGTTGGATTGCAACAGAAGATTGAAAAACTGAGTTTTGAGCCCACTTTTGTAGCCCAGGCTGGTCACAAACTTGCAACGATCCTGCTGCCTCAGCCTCCCAGGTGCTGGGATTACAGGTGTGCTCCAGGATGCCTAGCTTACCTTTTTCCATCTTGAATGACTCCGAACAACCTGTGGAAGAAAGTGAAGATAAATCTCACCACAAGTTCTGGACACCTGAGTTCTCTTGGGTCTACTGCACCTCCTCCATCCATTTGTTAATTGACCAGGAGGCACCAGGGGCAAAGTTAGGGTTTGGGGAAAAATGGCTCATTCATTAATTTGTTCGTTCATTCATTCATTCATTCATGCATGCATTCATTCATGCATTCATTTATTCACCCATCCATTCATCCATCCACATTATAAATACATGGCTATGAAGTCCCAGATCTGAGCCAGTGACTATTTGGGGAGCACTGGAAGGAGGACAGAGAGTCTGCCTGCAAAGGCTCACATTCTGGAGGGGGAGGCAGGTAATAAATAAAGATATGAATGAGTAGATTGATTTCAGACTGAGATGAGGGCTTTGAAGGTTATAGCTGTGACATGCAGGCCTGAGGGTGTAGACAGGAGGGAAGCACATGAGAAGATGACCAAGGAGGGCTTCTTGGAGTAGGTGACATCTGAGCTCAGGCTTGAGCAATGGAAGAGAAACAGCAGTGGAGAAATGGGGGTAACACAGAAGAGGGGGCAAGGCAGAGAGCTCCAGGCAGAGGGAGCAGTGGGCACAAAAGGCTGCAGGTGGATGGGAGCTGCGTACGAAGTAGGCACTGAGGGCAGGCCAGTGCAGCTGTGACAGGCAGGAAGTGGGGAGCAGTAGGGGAAGCCGGCAGAGAGGTGGAAGAGGGAGGAGCAAAAGGGGCCGGGTCTGGCACACAGTAGGTCCTTTGTGATGATTCCTTGTTTTCCCATTCCTGGCTACAGACAACAAGGGTGAGACAGGAGAGGAGCCCAGGTTAGGAGATCTTAAGGTGCTTCCCAAGCCCATCGATTTGCGTAGAAAGAGGCTGCAAAACTATAGGCTCAGTCTAGGAAGCTAAACGCTCTCCATTCCAGTCTTGTCCGTATCATTAATCGATTTAGCAAACCCTTTTCCTCCTAGCTAATGCCAAGCTGCCCAGAATGACTGTGAGTTTTTGTTAATGAGGTTTTACTGTATTTCCAAAGACAGGCCTAAATTTCTCAGTGAAGATGCAAAGATTAACTCAAGATTCAGAACACATTTTTTTTTTAAAGTTTCAGAAGTATCTGACAGTATTCTAATATTAGCAAACAGATTCAGCAAAATCCTCTTGCTTTTCTTTTTTCTCTCTTTATTGTTTTTTGAGACAGGGTCTTACCACATAGCTTATGCTGGCCTTGAACTCACTGTGTGGTGTATGCTGGCCTCAAAGCCAGGGTGATCTTCCTGCCTCAGCCACCTAAGCACTGGGATTACAGGCATGTGTCACCATGCCCAGCTAGAGTTCTATTTTTATATGCTTAGAAAATGCTCTTGCCTGAGGTCCCTGTGCTGCTTATGAAGCCTCTGTCCCAGGGCTGCCTGGCTGTCCACAGGTCTCATGCTTCCCACAATGGTCCTTTCATGACTTGTAGGACTGAAATCAAAGGTAAAATCAAAGAGGTTATTTCACAGGTGAGAAGACTGAGCTCAGAAAGGGGAATAGGCTTCTTCTAGAAGCCTGTTGGGACCTGCTAAACCATAGTGCATGGAGAACAGCTGGTCTTGCCAGGTGTGTATAAAAACAGTGGTGTCAATAACTACAGTTAATTAATTGACTGATTCTGAGGATATTCACTGATGCTCACCATGTGCCAGCAACGTAGGAGGAAAATGGCAGAGAATAAGGTTCAGTATCCATTCTCAAGGATGCTTGGATTGTGAGCAGAGCGCATGGAGCGCAGGATGCAGGGAGGCAGAAGGTTACAGGAAGTGGTACACCTGGGTTGGACAGAAGTGATAGACTGGCCAGGGAGATGGTGAGGGGCAGTCTCCTATGGGGAGGAAATGTGAGGCCTGCAGGGAAGGTGAGAGAGAGAGAGAGAGAGAGAGAGAGAGAGAGAGAGAGAGAGAGAGAGAGAGAGAGAGAGAGAGAGAGAGAGAGAGAGAGAGAGAGAGA